>CAUYRH010099669.1:0-15940 GCA_963574655.1 Perodicticus potto | reverse complement strand
CAATTGCAATTGGGCCATGGTGAACTAAATTTTTTTTTTATATGTTTATAATATTTTTTTTCTTAGAATGCCAAATGAAGCTTTTTTTTTTTTTTTTTTTTTTTTTTTTTTGAGACAGTCTCACTATGTCTCCCTGGGTAGAGTGCCGTGGCATCACAGCTCACAGCAACCTCAACCCCTTAGGTTTAAGCAATTCTCTTGCCTTGGCCCCCCAAGTAGCTGGAACTACAGGTGCGTGCCACAATGGTGCAGGGTTTGATTTTGTGGCCTCATTAGCTTAGATAGATGAGAGCTTGGAGTTAGTGAATGCAGGGGCTAAGTTTTTACAGTTTAGATGTGTGTTACTTTCCAGTCTCCCCAACATCACCTTTTGGGGGTAACTGACAAATACAGTGGATCTCAACCTTGGCTGCATATCAGAATCGTCTGGAGAGCTTTTGAATATCGTAGGGTCTGACATGTGTCTCATACCGATTAAGTCTCTCTGGTTCGGATCCAGACATAAGTAATTCTTAAACCTCCCCAGCCAATTCTAGTATGTAGTCAATGTTGAAGGCCATTGGAACAGATACTTTATAAAATAAGTCGACTGCTGAAGAATTTTTGGCTTTCACAGATGAGCTGGTTGTCTCTCCAGTTTCTTTCTTGATTTTGATGTCAGTAACCCTGTAACAAGCGTGGTCAGCTGTGCTTGATGATGTTCAGAAGCATGTTAGTACAGCTTTTGAGTAGCAAGTGCAGTTTGCTTGTGACTCAGTGTACGGCTTTTTTCATACACTCTTGACTCTGGTATTTCTGCTAGGAGAGGAAGTGGGTGCTGTGTGTGTTTCTGTGTAGCTGTGTGTGTGTTGTTGCCATTTCATTTATTGTCTTATTGTTTGGTTCACTTTAAAACTAATTTATCACTGAATCAGTTAGGAGGAAGTCAATTCTCTGGAAAGATCACATTACTTGGGGGAGGAACACAACTAAAACAACTGCCACAAGCAACAACAAAATCCAGAAAATGGGAAAAAGTCATGGTATACTGAAATATCTAGAAACCAGAGTTTCCGGCTATCCAAAAGATTTGGGTCAGCTCTGTTTCCACTAGTGTGCAAATTCTATAGATTCCTGGTCCAATGTAGATAGTTCCCACAAAGCAGATTTGCCAGAAGAAATGCAGGATGTTCAATTAAATGTAAACATCAGATAAACTAGGCATGTTTAGTATATCTCAGATATTGCATGGAACAGACATGCCAGAAAAAAAAATTATCTGTTTGTCTTAAATTTACATTTAACCGAGCATCCTGTATTCTTATTTGTAAATCTGACAACCCTGTGGAGGTGTGGACTGGGCTAGAGGGTGAGAGTGCTGTGCATTTCTTCTGGGCCCGGTACCCTTGAGATGACCCTGTCTTTCTCCATATATCTGCAGAGAATATGCTACTTAGTTTACTACTTTTGCCATTTTTCCTGTGTTTTATAGGTTTTACTTTTGGTGTTAGGGTTAAGAGATGTAGACTTGAAAACAGCACACACATACACATTCAGTTCTTAAATTCTGAACAGTAGAAGCGATGTAAGTTAAGACTTTGCACTTCAGAGGGAGGAAGCAACATGTTATACTGTGCAGCAACAACATGTTATACTGTGCAGAACTTTTCCACCACGTGGGAGACACAAGTGTCCTGTCACCCTTAGAAACCTGGGCAGGTGGCCTGGCCTCCTGGGTACTTGTCTGGCCTGGTTTGCAAGAAAATTCCACTTTGATTCAAGTTAAATCTGGCTGACTTTCTCCCGCCTCCCCAGAGACTGCCCTTCACCTTTCTCTCCCGAGATTCATGTTGGCAGCCTCAAATAAAGAGCGCTGTAGGTTACTGAGTGAAGGTGCCAGCTAAGGAGGAGGGAGGTTCCCCTCAAGTTTTCAGTTAAGTCAGTGCTTACATGTGCCCCACGAAAAAGGTGTTTTTCTTACTAATACTTTTAACATTCATTCTGTTTGGTTGGGGTAGGCAATTTTTCTCACTGACACAAAGGCTAAACTGTGTACAAATACTGGGGGTGCCAAAAAATGTATACACATTTTAAGAAAGGAAAAATATGTTAAATTTGTATTCATCAAATTACAATGCAAGCGGTGTTCAGCGTGACTTGCGTTCATTTTTTTTTGTTCTCAAGTTTAATTGTCCCACCGACCTTGTATATGTGTATGCCTAGACCATATGTAGCATATGCTTTCTAAAGTCTGTACAAATGCTGTCTCGTCATTAGTTTTGGCAATCATGTCATCAGTATTATCAGTTCTGTCTCTTCTCTTCCAATTCCTACATCTCCTTTCTTTCTGTATTATCTCATGGCTCTAGCATAATGTAGGAACATAGAGGTGGTGGTGGGCAGTTTTACTCTTGCCTCCCGAAATTTCCTTACTACGTTTGAAGTTTGCTGAAAGTTCTTGATGATTTTCCTGAATCTGATTCTCTTCTAAATTAGCTGGGATGGTTTCTTTTTTCTATCTCTTTTAAAATCTAGAAGGAGTGTTGAGCTTTATCAAGACATTTTTCTGTATCCTTCTTTGATTTTGATAATTTGAGATGCAGTAGTTTTTCTCCACTAGAATATTAATGTGGTGGATTAATTGATAAATTTTCAGATAACGTTAACATACAGTTTTTGCATTCTTAAAACCTGCCTAGTTTCATATTTGTTTTGTTTTTAAAATTGTTGAATGAAATTTGCTAATTTTTTAAATTTATTTTTTATTTATTTTTTATTGTTGGGGATTCATTGAGGGTACAAGAAACCGTTACACTGATTGCATTTGTTGGGTAAAGTCCCTCTTAGAATCGTGTTTTGCCCCCAAAAGGTGTGTCACACACCCAGACCCCACCCCCCTCGCTCCTTCCCTCTCTCTGCTCTCCCTTTCCCCACCCCTCCCTCATTCTTTCTCTCTCTGCTCTCCCCTTCCCTCACCCCCACCGTGTCATTAATTGTCATTACTTGTCCTCATGTCAAAATTGAGTTGTCATTGTTGTTTAGCTGGCCTGGGTCAGGTTTGAACCCATCACTCTCACTGTATGTGGCTGGTGCCATAACCATTGTGCTGCAGGTGCTGAGCCCCTCCCACCTTTTCAAAAAGAGAATCACTATGCTTTTGTTTCTTTTACAAGATATAATTATAAATTTCCAATGGAAAAAAGATTCCTTAGCTGAGAAGTTGAAATACCACTGCTCAAATCCACTGGCCTGTTGGACTGGAAACTTTTTGAGACAGTCTCACTTTGTCACCCTCGTAGAGTGCTGTGCTGTCACAGCTCACAGCAACTTCAAACTCTTGTGCTCAAGTGATTCTCTTGCCTCAGCCTTCCAAATGACTGGCACTATAGGCACTCACTACAATGCCTGGCTATTTTTTTTTTTTTTCCTGAGACAGAGTCTCACTATGTCACCCTCAGTAGAGTGCTGTGGCGTCACAGCTCACAGCAACCTTCGAACTCTTGGCTTAAGCGATTCTCTTGCCTCAGCCTCCCAAGTAGCTGGAACTACAGGTGCCCACCACAACACCTGGCTATTTTCTTGTTGCAGTTGTTTAGCTGGCCTGGGCTGGGTTCAAACCTGCCACCTTCAGTGTATGTGGCTGGTGCCATAACCACTGTGCTACACGTGCCAAGTCCATGCCCGGCTATTTTAAGAGACAGGGGTCTCACTCTGGTTCGAACTTGCCTCAGCCTCCCAAGTGGCTGGGACTACAGGCATCCGCCACAACGCCCAGCTATTTTTTTGTTGCAGTTGTCATTGTTGTTTAGCTGGCCTGGACCAGGTTTGAACTCATCACCTGTGAGCTCAGGCAATCCACCTGCTGTGGCCTCCTAGAGTGCTAGGATTACAGGTATGAGCCACCGTGCCCAGCCTTGGACACTCTTTGTAAACCTTTTGCTTCTCCATGCCAGGATCTCTGTTCTGATTTTCTCTTGCTACATTACAAAACACCTCCAAAGTTAGTGGCTTGTATTAGCAACTTATTACCTTCTTTTGTGGGTTTACTGGGCTCAGCTGGGAGGTTTTCATTTAGGGCCTCCCATGTGGTTGCAGTTAGACAAGAGATGGAGCTGGTGTCCCGAGGCTCAACAGTGTGGATCTTCCAACTTGGCTCATTCACTCACGTATCTGGTGCCCCAGCTGGGGTAGCTGAGGGAGCTGAGGACTAGTTGGGCAACTCTCTTCACACGGCCTTGCTATATAAATTCCCTCCAGCATGGCAGAATCAAGGTAGTTAGATGGGACTTGGATTACTCCAGAATGTGCAATCAAGGAGATCCTGGCAGGAGTTGAAAGGCCTTTTATGAGATAGCCTTGGGAGTCACGAGTGCCACTTCCACGGGTTTGTACTAGTCAAAAGCTAGTCACAATATAAGCACATAAGAGGGGGAGGGCTGTACAAGTATGTGAATACCAAGAAGGTAAGCTCATTGGAGGACCACCTTTAAAGCCTAGACACCCCAAGTCTTGGACTGCTAGATTTGCATCTACAGCCCATAAGCTCCAGAACTGGGAGCAGCAGAGTGGGCTAAAGGACGTCTACTCCTTGCTACTTGCCCAAAGTCCTTTTTATAGAAGGTAAAGACTTCTGTTCCAAAAGTGCTGAGATTAGAAATGCCGCTATCATTTCAGGAAAACAAACCCAAATCCCTCTGCCACAGAAGGCAAGTCACATTTTCAAATACGTCTCTCCTGTGTTTCAACAGGGACATCTACTTTCCTGTGGAGGCCTGGAGTCATCTGCAGCGGTCTTTGGTTTCTGCTAACTCCCCGGTCATCAAAGGCGGGCAGCAGAGAGAGGCAGAGTTTGCTCTAGTCTTCCTTGCAGGACTCACGATAGCAGGAGACTCCTGGCTTCCTGGAATTGCCGCTAAAGCTCAGACTCTCCTAATAGTAAGTTTCACACACTCATTTTTCAGCAATACTGTGAAGGCCCAACTAGAAACAGTCTTTTGTTTTGCTTTAGCCGTCATCTTTTCCAGGGATTGAAAGGACTCCCTTAGACAGCTAAGCACAACCATCATTTAGCAAAAGCAGGGTTCCAATGGATTGTTAGGAGTATCAGTGACCCTTCTGTCACCACCATTCAAGAGTTCTTTCCCACTCCCTTAATGCCTGGGTAAGAGGCACTGGGAGTGTGGATATGGCTGTGATAGGTGGTTGGAGTTCAGGGGCAAAGGTGTCCCCTCTTGCTAAACTGTGGGGAGGTAGGCTCAGGTAGGCTCCTGGCTGCTGAGGGCAACATTGAGATTTTCAGGGCTCCCACCTGAGCTCTGTTGCCCTGGGGACCTACTCCTTCCCCTCCCACCAGGAGAGAGAGAATGTTGCAGTTGCTGTTTGGAAGAGAAAGAACACAGAGCACGAGGGAGAGGGTCCCAGGGCCCACAAAAGCAGCTGCCACTTTATCTTAGGAGGGGACCCCAGGGAGCCCTTGAACCCGATGTCATTTCTGCCATGCATAAGGAGAGGCGCGGGTGAGCGTGTGCAGGGAAAGAGAAATGCTGAAAAAACAGTTAGCCTCTGTTAATATTTGACAGGCAGCCAAAGCACTTTTGTTCCCAAGCCCGGCGAGCTACCCGTGAAAAAATAAATTGCTTTTCAAGAACATTCATCACAGCAAGTGGCTCATTTCCTTGTCCTCAAACAACCTCATTCCTAGGCCCTCTCCCCCATTAAAAACTCCTCAGATGTGGTAAAAGAAATAAAAAAGCCCAGGGGAGCTGTGGGGCAGTGGTGGGTTCTGAGGGAAGGTGGCGGGTGGAGGGGGTATTATGGGCAGAGGAGCGGAAACGTTCAGGCCTTGTGATGTGGCCCCGCCTCGATTCTACTTCCTGGGCAGAGGGGCTCGAGCTCCACAGGTGTGATTCTGAAGTTCAGGACCAAGTGTGCTGACCTTCACTACCTCTGTCCTGTTAGAACTCTCAGCAGCTTGGAGGGGCCCTCAAGCCACTCCCATGCAGAGGGCTGTCCCTCCCCATCACAGGATATCCTGTCATCCTACGTATTTCTGTTACGGTGTTCACCCCAATATGTCATTATTCATTCCTTCTTTTAGGGTTTACTCTCCAACCACCGTATCAGCTCCACCAAGCCAGGGTAGCGACTGAGCTGTCTGTTCACTGGTGCATTCCCCAGCACATAGGGGACTCATAGGGGACAAATACTTGTAGGATGAAGGAATAAATGAACAAATCCCAAATGCTTAGGGCCAAAGGTGCCACCCAGTCCGGGATGTTCCCTTCCTGAGATTTGTTTTTTTCATCATCCAATTCCTGACTAATTGACCAGTCAGGCCAGACAGGTCTCCAGGGCCTGTGGCGTGCCCCTGGGTGAAAGGGTTAGCCGGCAGTTTCAAGGGCGTAACTACTACAGAGCAAGTGGCTGAGCTGTGGCTTTACTGTGTGACCTTGAGTAAGTCACTTTGCCTCCTCGAGCAGCTGAGTCCTTATAAACAAGATGAATCACTTACTCTGTGGCATTTCCGTAGAGGTCATAGTCAGTGTGGGGAACGTGCCTGCTTCAGGAACACAGGAGGCACTCAATATAATGGTCATTTCTATTAATTTGATAAATGTGGAGCCTCTAACCCAGTAAAATATCAGTATAATATTCAGGGATTTCTGAGCCATCTAGGCCATGAAGGCTCTAGAAAATTTTCCAGCCTACAGCCTCACACAGGCTCGGGCTTAAGAGAAGGACTCCCCGCATACCCTCCCGACCAGTGAGAAGACTTTCCTGCAGGTGGCCGTGGAGAATAAGGCCGTTAGATTCATCAGTCAGTAACAAGAATGGTTCTGAAGGGTTGGGGCACCTAACACCATATTTTGGGTTCATTCATTTGTTCCTTGTGTTTTTGTTAAGTGTCTACTACTGCCAGAGAATTCACCTGTGAACGAGACGCATGGTCCAACCCTAGAGGAGCGGCCACCTGTGGGGATGATTGCCCGTTGGGATAAGCCAGGTGAAGGACGCGCGGGGTGATGGATAATGAAAGGGAAGCGCTTCCCTGAAGGTGAAGGCGAGTGGGGGAGTGAGGAGCCAACCGGAGGCCAGAAAGTGGGAGCCAAGGGCCGGGGGAGGCAGTGGCCGGCCAGTGGCCCCTGAAGCCGCTCAGCGCCGGTGGGGCGCCAGGTTCTGAGGTGCACAGAGGCCACACCAGCTCCGCCCTGGGCCCTGCTTAGGCCTGTGCAGGTGTGCAGCCAAGGGAAGGGCTGAACCCCGCTTCTGCCAGCTCCCGGGTTCGCCCCGACGCCGCCGGTTCTCTCTTCGCCGCAGCCTAGCAGAGCAGAGCCCACGAAGCCCATTTGGGCACCCAGCACCACGGCAAACCCTACCCTGCAGCATCGGGCGACCCACATAACTGTGCTGTTTGGGTTTGAGAACGAGAGACGGACACAACTTTGTCTTTCTCAGTAGACAGAAAGGGCTCCTTTTCAGGCACTGCTAAGAATAGCCTAATTTATTCCCGCTCCCCGCGGCTGGGAAGCGCGGCGCCGAGGGGCGGGCGGCCAGCCTGGCGCGCAGCCAGAGCGAGCGGAGAAAGAGCGGCCTGGCCCGAGGCCCCGCCGCGCCCCGCCGCACCCATTGGCTCGCCCTCCGCCCTCCGGGCTCTCATTGGCTCGCGCGAGCCCTCGCCCGCAGCTGCCTGAGCGCGGCGCCCCCTGCTGCCCGGAGGTGGGACCATCGAGAGGCGTAGTCTTCTGCGGGTGCGGTGGCTGCGGGGGAAAGCGTGGGAGGACGCGGATACTGACCCAGCCTAGAGCTGGGCTTCCAGGCCAGAGGTGTCGGGAGATTCCAAGAAACAGCAGCCGTTGATGAATATCTCCCAAACCCCCCAGGACTTCCGGTTGTTATTATTTCCAGTCTGTTCTTAGGATAATCCTGCAAAACAGGTATTATTATTCCCTCTCCTTATAGATGAGCAAAATGATGGCTGAAAGTTAAGGGACTTGCACATGGTTACACAGTATGTTGCGGAGGTGGGATTTGGTTGCTCTTGTGGGTGATCCCAAGCACTGCACCCCCGTGACACCCTAATCGGGGTGGAGAGTTTATCCTGGGGATTAGATGGATGACAGTAGCCAATTGGGGTGCGCGGAGGGACAAGCAGTGGGCACTAGCTTGATCAGCTCAGAGGAGGCTCCCACGTGAGATGGCACTCACCTGTTCTTCGAAGACATGCTGGAATTTAGGATGGTACTTACAGCCAAGCCGCCAGAGGAACAAAAATTAATCAGGAAGGCCTTTGGCGTGAGATTAGTCACTTGCTTCAGTCAGCAAAGGAGTCACCACTGACATGGGCACCGAATATTCTTTTTGCACACATCTTACATTTGAAAATTCCTTCATTTCTATGGTCTCATTTAACTACAGTATCGAAAGAGCTCTATAAGTTTGGGTCATGGTAATGTTGAAGGCAGATACACCAGAGACTAAGGGAGACCAATGAGAACAAGGTATTGATTATTTCCTGTATTGGGGGCCCTTTACATCCCACACAATTCTCACAAGAGCCCTAGGAGGTAGGTACTGTTGGCCTTCTTTTACAGAGGATCAAATGTAAACTCAAAGAGGTTCGAGAACTTTCTTAAGGTAACACAAGGGGTCGGCTGTCAACTCACACTTTCTGTCAGTTATTCTGTTCCTGCAGATCCTGAGCCAGCCTGAGGAACAGATGGAGGCAGCAGTTACTGGACAAGACAGATCTGAAGGATGACAATAAGGTCCCATGCCCATACTATGCCGAAGCACCAGCACTGGTATTGTTTGAGCCATCAAGGTCACAAAATTCAAACCTCCGTGTTTGGGAGGAAGGCAATAATTCCATAGCATGATTGAGAAAGGAAAAATATTTGGAAATTTCACTGGAGATATTCACCTAGCTAAAGCATCTACTGAGTTGTATTCTTGTGTTGACCACATTCACCCATTTCTCTACCTCCTGTGTAAGATTAGCTCCATAATGGACAGCAGTGAAAATGAAGCAGCCAGAGAAGTTTCACTTTGGGGTAGAATGTGGTAGCCAGCAGCAAACGTCTTCTCATACCGTGTCATCTAGGAAAGAAACTGGCTGGATTACATAACATATATTTAAAAGACATTGGAGATCTGTGGAAGCTAAGTGGGCAAGATGAAACTAAAGTTCCAGAGATGAGAAAATTCTTACTAGGTGAGTGAGTTGGCATGACTAGCCCTTTCCTCTCATGAGGTCATTTACTGACTGAAAGTTGGGTTTGCTGTAGGCAGAGAAGTCTACTAGAGGAAGAGACAGTGGCAGAGACTTTGACAGCTACGTGGGCTGGCCCTGTTGACTTGAGAGTAGTAGAATCCTGAACTCACTGCCAGCTGTCCACAGGGAACACTGCATGCTGGGGGACTGGACAGGATGATTCTGGGGGTGCGGCTGGGCTATTGAGGCAGTTTTTCAGCTCTTAGAAGGTAAAATGCAGCCAGAGGAAAAGGCCTTTAAGAAGCATGTCATTAAATAAGCTCCTAAAGACATCTGCCAGATAATTTGCTTGCATGTGGAGGGAGGCAAAAGAGCTAAGGTCAGAATCTCTGAAGAGCAGAACTTTCAAGGCCAAGGAGACAAAGGCTAGTCTCACAGTCACAAACTCAGTGAGGGGCATGCCTGGGGGTGGGGTGGAGGAAGCTGAGCCTTGCATTCTTTGGTGCTTGGGAGATGAGGTCTTATCAGAAGTGAAAAAACATATCTCATCCTTGAGAAATCTGAAACCAGAGGTGGAGTGATGGACACTCAGGCCAGCTCCCGTCGAGCTCAACTCTTGATTGAATGGGGGTGACCAGCCCCTCATCGTCTCTGCATAATAGAAGACAGGGGATGCCTCTCTACATAAATACAATAATGACTTCAAGTTCTAGGATCCTTTGATACACAACATCTGAAATTCAATTTAAAAATCACATGTGATTAAGTAGGAAAACATGACTAATAAGCCCAGGAAAAAATACAATAGAAGCAAACTTACAAATTGTAAGTTTGTCTGAGTCAGCTCAGGCTTCTGTAATGAAATACCATAGACTCAGGGCTTAAACTATAGGCATTTGCTTCTCACAGTTTTGGGGACTGGGAAGTCCAAGAGGAAGATGCCAGCTGGTTTAGTTCCTGGCGAGGGACTGCTTCCTGGCTTATAGATGCCTGACTTCTCTCTGTGCTTGCATGGTGGAGAGAACTCCCAGGTCTTTTTTCTGTCTTATAAGGCACTAATTCCATCGTGAGGGAACCACCCATCTAAACCCAATCACTTCGCAAAGGCTCCACCTCCAAATACCATCACATCCAGAGTTAAGGTTTCAACATAAGAATGGGGGGAGGGGACACATTCAATCCATAGCACAGATTGTAGTAAAGAGTCTGACTTTATATTTTTTTAAATTTAATATTTCTCTCTCTCTCTTTTTTTACTTTTTTGAGACAGAGTCTCACTTTGTCGCCCTCGGTAAGCAACCTCAAACTCTTGGGCTCAAGTGATCCCCTTGCTTCAGCCTCCTGAGTAGCTGGGACTACAGGCACCCACCACAAAGCCTGGCTATTTCTGAGACATAGTCTTGCTCTGGCTCAGGCTGGTCTCGAACTCATGAGTTCAGGTGATCTACCCTCCTCGGCCTCCCAGAATGTTAGGATTACAAGTGTGAGCCATCTTGCCTGGCCATTTTTTTTTCTCTTTTCCTCCTTCCTGTCAATTGAGGCAGTGGGAGTGGAGAAGGAACAAAGAATCTATAACTGGTTGTTATTAATTAGTTGTAAAAACCACTGTGCTAAGACTGGCCTGACTCTGTCTTTGATATGTGAGTGCTGACAGCTGTTAAGCCCCACTACTCTCTCTGCCCTTGTCTTATATCTGGGCCAACTAGTAAGAAGTTGGCTGAGGTGCGCTTGCCTTTAGCCCCTAAAAGAAATGTAAAACCATGCAAGAAAACCCTCACGCTCAGCCCCACTCCCTAAAAATCCCAAAGCCAGGCTCCTTTCTCTGCTATTTAAAGCCATTTTGGACCTTCTGGGACAGTTTCCAGTCTCTCCCCAGAAGTTTTCATATGTGAATAACAAATCTTTTCATATCTTCTTGGTGTGTATGTGGCGTCATCAGTCTTGATATTTAAACCACATTTTGGGCTGAGTGTGGTGGCTCATGCCTATAATCCCAGTGATTTGGGAGGCTGAGGTAGGAGGATTGCTTGAAGCTAGGAGTTTGAGATGACCCTGGGCAACAGAGCAAGACCCCATATTTAAGAAAGTCATTTAGGTGTGGTGGCATATGCCTACTTGGGAGGCTGAGGTAGGAGGATCCCTTGGAGGATCAGTTGAGTCTGGGAGTTTGAGGTTGCAGTGAGCTATGATAGTGCCACTACACTCTACAGCTTAGGTAACAGAGGGAGACCCTATCTGAAAAAAACAAAAACCAAAACCAGAATTTTGAGTGGAGGTCTTTATCTCAACATCACAGCACTGATGACTCAGCTACTAAAATTATCAGGCAAGAATTTAAACATATCTGTTACAAATGGAAGATTAAAAAAATACATAGAAAAAGAAAAAATGAATATAAAGATAATTACTGCAGAGAATTGGAATCTATCAAATTCAAATAAACATTCAACAACTGAAAAAAATTATTATCTGAAATTATGAATTTATTGAATGAATTTCCAGGCAATCTGAACACAGCAGATTATGGGACTGATGAGTTTAAAGGCAGGCATAGAAAATACTTAAAGTAAGAGACAGAAAATAATGAAAATAACAAGTCAGAGTATAAGGCACATATTGGGACACAGTCCAAAAGTCTAACATTATTACCCGTGTATAACTGGATTCTTAGAAAGAAAGGAGGGAGTAGCAATAAGATAAGCAATATATTTTTTGAGACAAAGTATACATGCAAAATTTATCATCTTTACCATTTTTTTTTTGGAGACAGAGCCTCAAGCTGTCACCCTAGGTAGAGTGCCATGGAATCACAGCTCGCAGCAACCTCAACCTCTTGGGCTTAAGTGATTCTCTTGCCTCAGCCTCCCAAGTAGCTGGGACTATATATAGGAGCCCGTCACAACACCCGGCTATTTTTCTTTTTTTTATAATTTTTATTTATTTATTTTGCAGTTCTTGGCCGGGGCTGAGTTTGAACCCGCCACCTCCAGCATATGGGGCCAGCGCCCTACTCACTGAGCCACAGACACATCCAACACCCAGCTATTTTTTGTTGCAGTTGTCATTGTTGTTTAGCAGGCCCAGGCAGAGTTCCAACCTGCCAGTCTCAGTGTATGCGGCGCCCTACCCACTGATCTGCGGGCACTGCCATCTTTACCATTTTTTTTTTTTTGCAGTTTTTGGTTGGGGCTGGGTTTGAACCCACCACCTCCCGTATATGGGGCCAGCGCCCTACTCCTTTGAGCCACAGGCACCGCCCCTATCTTTACCATTTTTAAATGTGCAGTTCAGTGCTCATACATACAGAGAGTGCCAAAAAATGTATGCACATTTCACGAAAGGAAAAAGTTGTATTAAAATATAATACTCAACATATACTGATCACGAAAGATGAATACAAGTCACATTGGACACCTCTTGTAATTGCAGCAGTCAAAAGTAACGTGAGTAATTCGGCACCTTCCGTGTATTTGTATTTCTTTCCCCCGTTCATCTCCCCTTCCCTCCTTCACTGCCTCTAGTAATGATCCACCTACTCTCTATCTTCATGAGCTCAGCCTTCTTAGGACCACGTACAAGTAAGAACGTGCAGTATTTCTCTCTCGGTTTGGCTTATTTCATTTAACATAGCGGCATCCATGTTGCTGCAAATGACAGGATTTCACTCTTTTTTATAGCTCAATAATATTCCATCATATATGTATATGAAGCATTTTCTTTCTTTTTTTTAAATGATGCTCTTTTTAAAATAAATGCAGTTCTTTTTTTTTTTTTTTTCCAGGTTTTGGCCAGGGCTGGGTTTGAACCCACCACCTCTGGTATATTGGGCCAGCACCCTACTCCTTTGAGCTACAGGCGCCACCCATGAAGCATTTTCTTTATCCACTCATCCATTGATGAACACTTAAATTGATTTCATATTTTAGCTATTGTGAATAGTGCTGCAATAAACATGGGAGTGAAGATATCTCTTCAATATATTGATTGTGTTCATTTTGGAAATATGCCCTGTAGTGGCATTGCTGGATCATATAGTAGTTCTATTTGTAGGTTTTTTGAGGAACCTGCATACTTTTCTCCATAGTACTATGCTAATTTGCATTCTCACCAACAGTATACGGGGCTGCCCTTTACTCCCTAACCTTGCCAGTGTCTGCTATTACCCTGTATCGTATTTTTGATAGGAGCCATTTTTACTGGGGTAGGAAGATACCTTACTGTGATTTTGATATGCATTGCTCTGGTGATTAGTGATATTGAGTATTTTTTCATGTACTTGTTGGCCATTTATCTGCCTTGTTTTCAGAAATGTCTGTTCAGATCTTTTGCTCATTTTTTAATCATATTTTTTTCTTTTGCTATTGAGTCGTTTAAGCTCCTTATAGATTCTAGCTATTAATCCCTTGCTAGATGGATAGTTTGTAAATATTTTCTCCCATTCTGTGTGTTTGCTTTTCTTTCTTTCTTTTTTTGTTTTAGAGATAGAGTTTCACTTTATCACCCTCGGTAGAGTGCTGTGGCGTCACAGCTCACAGCAACCTCCAACTCTTGGGCTTAGGCAATTCTCTGGCCTCAGCCTCCCGAGTAGCTGAGACTATAGGCGCCTGCCAGAACTCCTGGCTATTGTTTTTTTTTTTTTTTTGAGACAGAGCCTCAAGCTGTCACCCTGGATAGAGTGCCGTGGCATCACAGCTCACAGCAACTCCTGGGCTCAAGCAAGTCTCCTGCCTCCGCCTCCCAAGTGGCTGGGACTACAGGCGCCTGCCACAACGCCCAGACATTTTTTGGTTGCAGCCACCATTGTTGTTTGGCGGTCCTGGGCTGGATTCGAACCCGCCAGCTCAGGTGTATGTGGCTGGCACCTTAGACTGTTGAGCCACAGGCACCAAGCCTCCTGGCTATTATTTTGTTGCAGTTTGACCGGGGCTGGGTTTGAACTCGCCACCCTCAGTATATGGGGCTGGCGCCCTAACCGCTGAGCAACGGGCACCACTGTGTTGCCTTTTCTCATTGTTAGTTGTTTCCTTTGCTGGGCAGAAGCATTTTAGCTTGATGTAATACCATTTGTTTATTTTTGCTTTGATTGCCTATGATCTTGAGGTCTTACAGGAAACTCTTTGCCCAGACCTCTGTCCTGAAACATTTCCCTAATGTTTTCTTCTGGTGGTTTTATAGTGTCAGGTCTTATTAATATTATTATTATTTTTTTGAGACAGAGTCTTCCTATGTTGCCCTCAGTTGAGTGCTATGGCATCACAGCTCACAGCAACCTCAAACTCTTGCTTCAGTCTCCCAAGTAGCTGGGACTACAAGCACCTGCCACAACGCCCAGCTATTTTTTGGTTGGAGTTGTCATTGTTGTTTGGCAGGCCCAGGCTGGATTTGAAATCGCCAGCTCTAGTGTATGTGGCTGGCGTCCTAGCTACTGAGCTACAGGCGCCAGGCCAACTTTCAGGTCTTAGATTTAAGTCTTTTTGTTGTTGTTGTTGAGACACAGTGCCACCCTATGCCCCTGAGCAGAGTGCAGTGGGCGTGGTAACTCAGTGCAACCTCTGACTCGGGCTGTGGGCATCCCGCTGCCGCAGCCTCCGGAAGCCGCTGGGATTACAGGTGCTCGCCGCGGCGCCCGGCTGGGTTTTTCCATTTTTTTCATGAGTCGGGGGTCTCACTGTCACTCAGGCAATTCTCGAACTCCTGAGCTCAAGCAATTCTCCCTCCTCAGCCTCCCACAGTGCTGGGATTACAGGCGTGAGCCACCGCGCCCGGCTAGATTTAAGTCTTAATCCCCCCTCACCTTTTTCTTTTTGGAGACACAGTCTCACTTTGTCTTCCTCATTAGAGTGCTATGCCATCATAGCTCACAGCAACCTCAAATTCTTGGGCTCAAGTTATCATCTTGCCTCAGTCTCCCCAGTAGCTGGGACTATAGGCGTGCACCATAACACATAGCTAGTTTTTTCTATTTTTAGTAGAGACAGAGTCTTCTTCTTGCTCATTCTGGTCTCAATTTCCTGAGCTCAATCTACCCACCTCGGCTTCCCAGAGTACTAGGATTACAGATGTGAGTCACCACGCCTGGCCTTAATCCCTTTTGATTGAATTTTTGTGAATGGTGAGAGATAAGGGTCTAGCTTCATTCTTTGGCATATAGTTATCCAGTATTTCCCTGCACCATTTATTGAAAAGACTGTTCTTTTCCCATCGTGTGTTCTTTGCACCTTTGTCAAAGATGAGGTGTCTGTAAATGTGTAGATTTGTATCTGGTTTCTTTTATCCTGTTCCACCGGTCTGTGTGTTGTTGTACCAATATCATACTGTTTGAGTTACTACAGCTGTATAGTAAATTTTGAAGTTGAGTAGGGTGGTACCTCCTACTTTGTTCTTTTTGCTCAGGATGGCTTTCCATGTAAATTTTAGGATTTTTTTCTTATTATTTTAAAGAATATTATTGGTATTTTGACAGAGATTGCACTAACTAAATCTATAAATTGCTTTGAGTAGTAGTGTCATTTTAACAAAATTAATTTTTTCAATCCATGAGGATAAACTATTTCTTCATTTTTTTGGTATCCTCTTTAATTTCTTTCACTAGAGTCTTGTTTTTTTTTTTTTTTTTTTTGAGACAGAGCCTCAAGCTGTCACCCTGGATAGAGTGCTATGGCATCACAGCTCACAGCAACCTCCAATTCCTGGGCTCAAGCGAGTCTCTTGCCTCCACCTCCCAAGTAACTGGGACTACAGGCACCCGCC
>CAUYRH010099664.1:0-21047 GCA_963574655.1 Perodicticus potto | reverse complement strand
CCATAGCTTACCAATCCATTCCTGGGTTGAAGGACATTTAGGCTGTTTCCACACTTTAGAATTTTAAATTGGGCTGCGATAAACAGCCTAGTACTAATGTCCTTATAATAAAGAGGTTTTTTTTTTTTTTTTCTTCTGGATAGACCCAACAATGGGATTTTAGGATCAAATGGGAGGTCTAGGTTGAGTTCTCTGAGCTTTCTCCATACTTCCTTCCAAAAAGGTTGTATTAGTTTGCAGTCCCACGAGCAATGTAAAAGGGTTCCTTTCTCCCCACATCCACGTCAGCATCTGCAATCTTGAGATTTTGTGATATAGGCCATTCTCACTGGATTTAGGTGGTAACTCAGGGTGGTTATTAATTTGCATTTCTCTAATAATTAAGGACGATGAGCATTTTTTCAAGTGTTTACTGGCCATTTGTATGTCGTCTTTAGATAAGATTCTATTCATCTCTCTTCCCCATTGATGTATGGGATTGTCGTTTTTTTTCTTGTAGATTAATTGAAGTTCTGTATAGATCCTGGATATTAAACTTTTGTCAGATTCAGAATGTGCAAATATCCTTTCCCATTGGGTAGGTTGTCTATTTTCTTTTTTATGACATGTCTTTTTTTCCCTCTTTGGGTAAATACTGGTAGTAGAATTAATGGACCAAATGGTAGGTACAACTTTTAGTTCTTTGAGGTATCTCCATACTACTTCCTAGGGAGGTTATACTAGGTTGCAGGTCCACCAACAGTGTGTAAGTGCTACTCTCTCTTCACATCTATGCTAACATCTATTGTTTCAGGACTTTTTGATAAGCACCATTCTCACTCGAGTTAGGTGATATCTCAATGTGGTTTTTATTTGCATTTCCCCAGTGATTAGAGACCTTGATCATTTTTTCATGAGTTTGTTAGCCATTAATGTATCTTCATTGGAAAAGTTTCTGCCCTTGTCTTTGGCCAACTTTTATAACAGGGTTGTTTGGTTTTTTTTTTTCTTGCTGATTTTCTTGAGTTCTAACAGGTACAATGTACATTCTCTGGATGAAGAGCACACTTATAACATTGACTCAACATGTACAAAATCAAATTATGTAACCAAAATGTGCATACCCCCTTAATATTCTGAAAGTAAAAAAAGAAGAGTAACACAGGGACTGATTTTAGATCAGTTCTTCTCTGAGAAACACAACACTAGAGAAGAACATACGTAGTGGATGAGAGAAAGGAAAAGGAAGAGAGAGAGAGGAAATGGAAACATTTGTATGAGATAATTAGCAATATTATTCACATTGCCCAAGAAGTAAAAGTTGATAGTGGTTATGTGACTAAGATAGAAGGTAAAAAGAGAATTGTTTTTGTGAATAATGCTTTCTACAGTAATGATAAAACCTTTCTTTAGTTTCATCTTTTGTTTATACTCTCACCCTCCTTTTCTTCTCATCCTTCTATTTTTTTATAATTTTTTTTTTTTTTTTTTTTGGTGTTGTCATCATCATCTCCTCTTCTTCCCCCGTTTTCTTCTTCGTTGTTTGTTTTTCTTCATGGTCATTGACTAGTTATGAGCTGATAATCTTAAATGCATAAATTCCTTCAAAAATCACTAAATAATTTTGTGTCAAAAGAATTTTTAAATATGGTACATTATAGTTAATTGGTGTGTGAAATTTTTTTTTTAATAAATTTAATTTTAAAGGAGTTTTAGGCTCAAAATTCTTTTTATAAAATAATCTTAAATAGTTATTTTTTAATATAATTTCTTTCTTAGTATTTATTTATCTAACCAACATCCTGGAAGAATATTAGCTAGAAGTCTTTTCCAGGAAGAATTATGAAGTTTATGAAGTAAACAATTTCCATTATCATAGAATGTGTAAGAGAGATTAAAAAATCTGTTTTTGTGGCATTGTTTTCTTCATGACACACTTAGCTCTACATTTAGATCAAACTTATAATATTTCTATACATAGGTAATCTTGAATTTTTTGTTATGCCTGAGTCATCTTTTGGCACTGGAAATGCTTTAACAAATTGATCACAAAGCGTTTTTGGCCTCAGTTATTTTTGAAACTAGGTTTCTGTCTTATTTAGATATTATTTTACATTTAATTCTAATTTTTAAGGATATTATCTCTATCAAGGAAGCAGTTTCAGTATTTTAGATGATCTGCAGGATTTCTTCATCTTTTTTGCAAGTGACAATATTTGTTTTGATGTTAATTATATTCATGGTATCATAGATTAGGAAAGATGCACTGCATTCAGGATAAGATTGAGCTATACTATATTCATTTTTTTTTTTCAGTGACAAGACTAGCATTGTGTGCACACTTTATCTAACTGACACAAGGAACGGGTATTATTGACACATTTAGTTCTCCATGAGGCATCAAGATTGTGAAATAAATAATAAATCATTTATTCTAGGCCAATGCATTTTTGTCATTTCCATAATCATTTTAATTGTAAATGGTAAAAACAAATGTTGTATTGAGGAAGTTTAAGAAAATCTAATATGGTAGTAAAAGAATATCTTTAGCTTGGAGAAGAATATGTGACAGGTTCAGACTTTTACTTATAATTCTGTATTCTGTCTCAAGTTTATAATGAGAAATGAAGGATTTACATAGTCAAGGGCATTGAATGACTAAATTCTTTTTGCCTAGTTTTTTTTTCTTTTGATGAACAATTTTCAGTTTTAGTTTCTTGTTCATAGCTTTAATTTACATTTCGTGTAATTTAAGTTTTCCGATTGAAGACCAATTCAGAGTCAATTAAAGATATAGCAGTATTGGTCAGCCAGGTTTCTTGCGTGTCCATGGTGCACAGTGAGCACATGTGTCTTTAATATGAAACTTAAGGAATAAAGTACACACTTCCAAGAAGCACAATTTTTACCCATGTAGCTGAACCTAGCTTTGAAATAAGATATATATTTTAAAAGTACTGTGCAAAACAAGTATTTAAATATTAAATTTTATGTATTTTAATACATAGTTTTAATACATAATGAGTTCAATATTTATAGGGGTCCTATGGTGAAATAGCAATGGATTATTATGTAAGGAGGTTACAATTATTCATAATTATTTTCTCAGGGAATTTTTTTAACCTATCCACTTTATTGACCTAAGGATCATTTATGTACTGCTACTGATGGAGATATATGAATATTTTGAGATAGCAGTATAAAGTCAAGTTCAAGAATGGTTTCATAGAAAAAGAATTCAGATTACAAAAAAAAGAACTGATTATTTAATAGAATGCAATAAGAAACAATTATGGGCAGATGTTACTAATTTTTCTGATAGAACACATTCCATTAGCTCTTATTGTATTTTGTTTTCTTTTGTTTTATTCTCCCTTGGGTGTTTAAATGACCTACTCTTAGACACAAGACGTCACAAAAACATGATCACACAAGATTTTTGTTTGGCATGAATGACATTTTTTTTCAATTTTTAATACTTGTAAATGGAGCAAGCAGACCCCAATTTAGTCTCTAAAGTCTGTGTTGTCTCATATTCAGACTGAAGGGATTTGGGCTTGCTGGCTTTAATTTTAATCTACATATTAATTAAAAGCTCACTGTGCACAAAAATACTGTAAAAGAGAGACATTTCCCCTACATTCTTATAGAGTTTATGGTCCATTGGGAAATCGTAAAGAAATAATTAGATATTTAAATCAACAGCATGTTAAATATCTCAAATAAAAATTCTTATGAAATTTGAAGTTTAACAATAGGGATTAGAGTAGGAAAGTAACACTTAAGCTAAAACTTGAAGTATTAAGTGAGGGGTTTTCCAGGCATTCATGATTCCCTGATGAGGAAAATGAAATGTGAAGGAACAGACACTCATAACTAGTTAAAAAAGAAACTTAATTCAGGTTTCTGGCTTCCAGGAGGGAATAATAATTCTTCTTCTCCTTCTCCTCCTCCTCCTTCTTTCTTTTTGTTCTTCCTCCTTTCTCCTTCTCCTTTATTCTTCTCCTTTCTCTTTCCTCCTTCTTCCTTCCTCTTTTCTCCTTCTCTTCTTATTTTGTAATTTCAAATTGATTATAAAGTTACAGACAATCAGGTTATATTGCTTGTGTTTGTTAGGTGAAGTCCAAGTTGTAATTGAGCCCTTCACCCAGGAGATACGCCATACATTGTGCCCATTAGGGGATAATTTGTTAATCCATTCATGGGTTGATAGGCATTTGGGTTGCTTCCATGAACTTTGCAAATATCAGTTGGGCTGTAATAAACATCCTGGTGCAAATGTCTTTGTTGAAAAATGATTTTTGTTCATTCAGATAATTACCTAGTAATGGAATTGCAGGCTCATATGGTAGGTAAACTTTTAGTTTATTAAGAATTCACCATACTTCTTTCCAAAAAAGGCTATATTAGTTTGCAATCCCACCAGAAGTATAGAAGTGTTCCCTTCTCTCCACATTCATTCCAACATCTGCAGTCTTGGGAATTTGAGATATAGGATAATCTTACTGGAGTTAGGTAATAACTCAAAGTAGTTTTGATGTGCATTTCTCTAATGATTAAAGCAATCTACAGATTTAACACAATCCCTATCAAAGCACCAATATCATACTTTAAAGAACTTGAAAAACTAGCACTTTCTTTTATATGAAATCAGAAAAAAAAAGACTATCCAATACATTACTTATAAATAAAGAAAAATTTGAAGGCATCAAATTACCAGACTTCAGGTTATACTACAAATCTATAATGATCAAAACAGCATGGTACTGACACAAAAATAGTGATGTAGATATATGGAACACAATAGAGAATCTAGAGATGAACCCAGCCACATATCGTCATTTGATCTTTGATAAGCCTAACAAAAACATATGTTGGGGGGAAGATTCCCTGTTAACCAATGGTGCTGGGAGAACTGGCTAGCAGCCTATGGAAGATTGAAACTGGGCCCACAGCTTTCACCACTAACAAAAATTGATTCTCAGTGTATAAAAGATTTAAATTAAAGACATGAAACTATAAAAATACTAGAAGAAAGTGCAGGGAAAATGCTTGGCCTGGAAAAATATTTTATGAGGAAGAACCCCCTGGCAAATGAAGCAAACCCATAGATATATTACTATATTACTGGGATTTGATCAAGCTAAAAAGCTTCTGCACAGCAAAGGGCACTACAAGTAAAGCAAAAAGACAGCCTTTAGAATGGGAGAAGATTTTTGCAGGTTGTGATTCTGATAAAGGTTTGATAACTAGAATCTACAGAGAACTCAAATTAATCAATAAGAAAAGAGCAAACAATATATTGCTTTAAATATTAAATGGATGGAGACACATACAGATGCAAATGTTTAACACCTAGGTAGTTCTCATTGTGTGCTAGACAGTGCTCTTTGTGCTAAACATATGTTAAATTACTCAATCTTCATATGAATCTCATAAGGGAGTATTAACATATTATGTTACAGATGAGAGAAACCAATACTTAAAAAGATTAATAAATGCTAGAACTGAGTCAGATGGTCCTAGTGGCTATGCCTACTGTTAAAGTGAGCATTGGAACCAGGAAAATTTCTCAACTGGACTTTAAAATTTACCAGCAGTGAAACCTTGGATAAACTATTTTTTGTCTCTTACAATCAATTTCTTTATTTGTAAAATGAGAATTACAATAGTACCTACTTCATAGGGTTGCTGTGAGGATTCATTGTGATCACCTATGAAAGGCACCTTAGCACATTGGCTAACACCCAGAGAGCACACCAGTGGTGTCTCCTGTGAACCTATGCAATAGCACAGGAATGGCTCTTTTAATTGTAATTTACTTTAAAGCACATCTCAGACTTTTTTTCTGTTTTAAGTTGAAAGTTAGTGGTAAATCTGTGTTGAGTCAGTGTACTAGCAACATTTTTCCAACATGTGTTCACTTGGTATCTCTGGCTCACATTATTCTCATACTAACTTATATTTCAAACTCTTATTATTATGAAAATTAAGTTCATGACAGTTAAGTTTGTGAACTTGTCCTGGAAAAAGCACTATATACCTCATTGCTAAATATCACCTTTGAGGTGTTCTCCTTGGGAAGCTATGGGCCAACTCCAACACCTAGTCCACCCTTCAAAGCAGTTTTAAATCTCTTTTTCTGAAATGTCCATCATATGGCACACAAAACACAGCAACAGCAACAATAATGAATTCCACTGAGCAAAACACCACCTCACAAACACATCTGTGAGAGACTGATCTACTAAGGTTATGAAACCTTACCAAGTTTTTTGTACAGTGCTGCCAATGTACGGGCATGGTGGCAAGTTTGTGAACTTAATTGTCAGATCTCAAATATTTGTTATGGTGATCCATGCCCAGTCATCTGTTTGGTGTTATCGTTGTAATTGCTTTTTTTTTTTGAGACAAGCCTCAAGCTGTTCCCCTGTGTAAAGGGCTGTGGCATCACAGCTCACAGCAACCTCCAACTCTTGGGCTTAAGCTATTCTTTTGCCTCAGTCTCCCAAGTAGCTGGGACTACAGGAGCCTGCCACAACACCCCACTATTTTTTGGTTGTAGTTGTCATTGTTGTTTTGCAGACCTGGGCTGGATTTGAACCTGCCGCCTGGTGTATGTGGCTGGCCCCTTGGCTGCTTGAGCTACAGGCAGCGAACCTGTAATTGCTTTTTGATGTTACTGTTTGTTGTAATTGCCATATAAGATGGCAAACCTAATCTACTAATATGTGTGTTCTAGCTGCTCCACAGACCAGTTTTTATCCTATTTCACTTCCTCTCCTTGACCATCCCTATTCCTTGAGAAAGAATAATATCGAAATTAGGTCAATGAGTAACCCTGAAATGCCTTATAAGTGTTCAAGTGAAAGAGTAGCATATCTCTCATTTTCACATCAAAAGCTAGAAATGATTAAGTTTTGTGGGAAAGATACATGAAAAAGTCAAGATAGGCTGAAAGCTAAGCTTCTTGTCTCAAACAGCCAATTTGTGAACGTAGAAAAAAAAGTTCTTGAAAGAAATTAAAAGTGCTGCTCCACTTTTAATAAGAATGCAGAACAATCTTATTGCTAATGTGGAGAAATTTTTAGTAGTCTAAGAAGATCAAACCAGCCATAACAAAATACCCTTATGCCAAAACCCAATCCAGAGAAAGTATCTCTAATTCTGATTTTATGAAGGCTGAGAGAGGTGAGGAAGCTGTAGAAGAAAAGTTTGACACTAACAGAGGTTGGTTCATGGGGCTTAAGGGAAGAAGATGTTTCCATTACATAAAAATGTAAAGTCAAGCAATAAATACTTGGAAATGCAGCACCAAATTATCTAATACACTTAGCTAAGTTAATTAATAATGCCTACACTAAACAATGATTTTCAGTATAGCAAAATAGCCTTATTCTGGAATAAGATACAATCTGAGACTTTCAGGGCTAGAGAGGAAAAGTTAAGATCTGGAATTAAGACTTCAAAGAACAGGCTGATTCTCTTGTTAGAGCAATGCAGCTATTCACTTTAAGTTGACGCCAATGCTCATTTACCATTTTTAACGTCTAGGTATCTTAAGAATCATGCTAAATCTAATATGCATGTGCTCTAAAATGGAACATGGATGAGCATGGATGAAAGCACATATGTTTATTGTATAATCCCATGAATATTTTAAGCCTATTGTTGAGAGCTACTGCTCAAAATGAAAAAAGAACCCTTTTGACATACTCTCATTGACAGTGCAATAGTCACCCAAGATGGAGACGTACAAGGAGATTAATATTGTTTTCAGATCTGCTAGGATAACATCTATTCTGGAGCCCATAAATTAGGAAGGAATTTAAACTTTCAAGTCTTATTTACAAATACATTTTGTAAGACTATACCTGCCAAAGAGTGTGATTCCTTGGATGTATCTGGACAAAGTAAATGGAAAACGTTTGGAAAGGATTAACCACATTTAATGCCACATTAAATTAAAAACATTCTTGATTCATGGTAGAAGGTCAAAATACCAACATTAAGATAATTTTAAAAGATGTTAATTAATTCTAACATTTAGAGATTCAAAACTAGAGGAGGAAGTAACTACAGATGTGCTCAAAATAGGAGGAGAACCAGATTTAGAAGTAGAGCCTGAGATGAAACTGAAATTCTATAATCTCATGATAAAACTTGAATAGATGAGGAGTTGCTTCTTGTATATAGCAAAGAAAGTTGTTTCTTGAGATGGCATTTATGCCCGGTGAAGACGCTGTGAACACTTGAAATGACAGGAAAGAATTTAGAATATTACATACAACGAGTTGATAAAGCAGGGTTTAAGAATATTGACTACACTTCTGAAAAAAAGTTCTGCTGTGAGTAAAATGCTATCACACAGCATGGTATATTACAGAGAAATATTTTGTGAAAAGAAGTGAATCAGTGCTGTAAACTTTTTTGTTGTCTTATTTTAAGAAATATCCACAGGCACTCCAACCTTCAGCAACCACTATACTGGATCTGACAGCATCTAGTGACATCCAGACAAAACCCTCCACCAGCAAAAAGATTATAATTTTCTGAAGGTTTGGATCACTGTAAGCATTGTTTAACAATAAAATATTTTAAATGAAGATATGTACAATATATTGTTTTTATTGTAGTGCACACTTAATATGCATTGGGAAACCAAAAAAATTATGTGACTTATTTTGTCACTATATTTACTTTATTGTGGTTATCTGGTATGGAAACTACAATGTCTCTATGTATGCCTACATTGTCACAAAGGGAGAGGTGGGCTGGTGACTGCATCCTCCAATGGACCTTGCTAAAGATGGTAATCAGAATATGACATATTCTCTACCTTTAATATGCTTAAATTGAAGTCATAAGGATTAAAAATATGTTTGAAGCAGCTTATAAAATTAAACAAACAAACAAAAACTTTTTCCAATTGACCTAAAGGATTTTCCATTTGTTAAGTAGGTTATCTGACAGTGGATTTCCTGTCAGTTTTTTGTTTTGGGTTTTTTTTAATTGTTTAAGATTCATTGAGGATATGAAGCATTAGGTTACACTGATGAGGTTGTTGTAAAGTCCCTCTTGTAATTGTGTCCCGCCCCCATGAGGTTTGCCATGCAAGGCGACCCTCCATTCCCCTTCCTCCTCCTCTTTCCCCACTCCCTCATTTCCCTACCCCCCACCTTGTATTAAATCATCTACTCCTTCATATTAGAATTGAGCACATTGGATTTTTGCTTCTCCATTCTTGTGATGCTTTGCTATGGAGAACGTGTTCAGCCACTAAAAAATTGGAGACTTTACATCTTTTGGATTAACTTGGCTGGGGGCAAACGTAGTTATTGATTCATCTCCTTGTCTTAAATCTCTTCTCTTCACTCTGAACAAAGGGATATCTTTCTAAAGAATTGTCTTATGAGAAATGTAATCTCATTATCCTTTTTATTGGGTCTTTTTTTCCTCTATGAGTTTGGAGATGACTGCAGTGGTCTGTTATGGAGACAATAACACACTTTTGATAATAGCAACCAACAGGAAGAAAAGGAGAAGTTAGAGACTCATCATAACAGACTTTGACTCAATGGTTGTGGAAGGTAATGGGGATACAACAGTACAAGTAAAGAATAACTATCAATTCCCCATACTTAGACAAACAAATAGATAACAATGTTAGTTAAAGAGATAGAAAGAAAAGAGCAAAAGTGGATGTAAGGTAATGACTTTGTTTTGGAGTGTTTTGAGTGTTATTTTGTATGATCTCAACACAGGTCCAAGTTGAAGACTAAGACTGAGAACCACCAAGTAGACATAAATGTTATCGTCAATGGAGAGAAGTCTACCAATTCTCATCTGAGAATGTTTTCCTTTATATACTTTTATTAAATGGGGTAATTATTCCTGTTTCCTATTTTGAAGGTTTACAATAGTTGATTACCACAGAAAGCAAAAGAAAACAGGAGAATGCCAGCAATGACATACCATCAAAAACTTAAATATTAAGCAGTTTATGAAATTGTTCTTTGCCACCTTCCATATAACATTTTGGATTGCCCTTTTATAACTTTTCTTTCATTTAAAGGTGAATAACTTCCATGTTTCTTTTAACCTAGTTTTACCTCTATATCAATTATAATTTATAGAAAGTGGTGAGAGATAGACGTAGTCTGAATTTCTCTGGTTTAAGCATCTCTCAGAGTTGATCTGTACAATAAGATGTAGAAAGAGTGAGCATATGACTGCCAACTGATATTTCACTTATCTGCAGTTTGACCTATACCACTGCTACATCTCATTGCCTACACACGTGCCACCCTGACTTCTTTCCTCATGGCATATAATCAATAATAAGAGTATTATTCATGTTTCCAACACCTATGAGAAGGCAAAAGTTCCTAGGTTCACTACAAATCTGGGGGTGCTTTCCTGCTGACCAGACTTGACCCTTGCGTTTAGACTGTCCTCTGTTAAAATATTTAATGTAAAGTTGATTTCATAGCAGGGCAATGGTCTTAAAGTGTCAAACTAAGTTTTCTAAGAAGTATACTTTAAAAGGAATTTCTCAGAAATTCCTCCCTTTCTGTTATATAGGCAAAATTGTTGTAATTTAATCAATTTGCAAATAAGGGATAAACGAATAGGCTGTACAAAATTGTCCCGCCACTTTGCAAGGTTATACTAATAAAAATAAAGAGCTTCAGTCTACAAATTCTATAATTTGACCAGTTCTAAATTATAAATGTAAACTCACCAAGGGAACATCAATGGAAAACAATTACTGGGTAGATTTTTGTGCTCTAGCTCCACAAAATAAAATACATTTAGTGTTTTCAAATCGATGCTGGAGGAAATGTCAAGGCAGGGGGACACATTTACTCATTTCACAGAGATGTCCAAAGCTATTAACTTTCTGAACTTTAATTAGAAAAGTAATGCAAAACTATACTCTTGCTCAATTGTAGAAAATTCAAGACATTTGGTATTGGGAAAGAGTTCTGAATTTGTGAAATCTTATAGATTCAAATGTATTTTTTATAATGGCAACAGCTACTAAAAATGCCTTTCTGTCTTTATGGCTATATCTTGGTTCATTAAGCACAAATCCTAGGCATACAAAGATAATGGATACTGAAAGAAGAACATAATTATAGGAAAAATTAAGATGGTTAAGTAGCTTTAAAAATGGTATTCTATACATTTTCTTATACAATGTATAAAACTGACTAGTTTTAAGCTTAGTTTTAGGGTAGGAATTGCCAGGAACTGCTAAAATATTTCCTAAAGATCATAAGTAACAAGTCGAGCATCCTTGTATTTATTTAAATTTCACTTTCTTCCCTTCATATGCAATTACTTACAAATAAAATTTTGTTATGATGTTAAGTTACATTAAATGAATTAATATGGCATATACTTTAGGCTCAAGACACTTGCAGTTACTGTTAATGCTGTCAATGCTCAGATTTCAATGCCCAAATTATAAGTACAGGGAAAGGAAACTAAAATATTTTATGCCTTATAGTAATCCCCAATCCTTTGTTAAAAATTTTATTTCATAATGAGTCATATAGATTTGGCCATGAAGATAAATGGAAAGCTAAAAAAGATATAGATGAGAGAAAAATTTTAAAAAGGAAATAGTATTCTGAGATTTTTTTTTTTTTTTTTGAGACAGAGCCTCAAGCTGTCACCCTGGATAGAGTGCCATGGCATCACAGCTCACAGCAACCTCCAATTACTGGGCTCAAGCGAGTCTCCTGCCTCCGCCTCCCAAGTAGCTGGGTCTACAGGCACCCACAACGCCCGGCCATTTTTTTTTTGGTTGCAGCTGTCATTGTTGTTTGGCTGTCCCAGGCTGGATTCGAACCCGCCAGCTCAGGTATACATGGCTGGCACCTTAGCCCTTTGAGCCACAGGCACCGAGCCTATTCTGAGATATTTTAACGCCTTTGGAAATTTCACAAGAAATCCAAGTGCCAACAGAACAGTGTAGCTACTGCTCATTCCCATCAGTTTTAAAGGTGGCTGGCTGGATGTTTATTAAAATAATTTCTTTAATTGAGTTTTGAATAATAGGTTGCTGGTTACCCCCCTTTTAAGGAGATATCTGTTGACTTAAGAATGTAAGATGGAACTGAGAAATCTCTAAATACATTTCAATGAAAAAATTGTTTGCTTTTTCATATAAAAATTAAGCATACATATAAAAATATTCTCTCCAACTCATTCAAAGTCAATAGCTACTAAATTGTAACTATGGGTCAAATGTTGTACTAATATAGAAGTAAGTCTCCTTCCTCCTTCATGATTCTACATCCCTAAGGTGACTTGCAAGTCAAAGCAAGATTCCCGCCCCTGATGACATCAGCATCCTCAGCCAGTCTCACTCTCTAGTCATCGCAGCATGGCCATCTGGCCAGGTGTCCTGCCCCCATTCAGCGAGTTTCTCCTTTTTAAAAAAATTTATGGAAGGAATTCTGGTAGAATTATAGATTTTGACACAAGTTATGCAACTAATAGAGGTGAAGGCTTAATTTCTAAGTTTAAATTGATTTCTTTCCTTTTTTTTAATGCTTCAAGTTTAATGAAAACACTGTGGACTTTGGAGTTAGATAATCCTAAGCATTTAGCATGTCTTTAGTATTATACTATCTCTATTAGTATTTCTTTTGTCTTCTATGGGTGGTGACTGAGATTTTTACCTTTTTGATCATGATCTTAAGTATCTCAGGGATGGGAAACCATATGCTCCCATTAATAATAAGTGGCAGGTAATGGATGGGTACACATGGGCACAAATTGATACAAAGGACATGAGATGACTAAGAAAGGGGGAAAGGGTGAGAGGCTGGGTGTGAGATAAAAATTTAACTATTGGGTACCATGAATACTTTTCTGATGATGGGCACACCAAAGGCCCAGACTTAAGCATTATATGAGATATCCATGCAACAAAAATACTTATACTCCTTTAATTAATAATTTAAAATGAAAAAAATAAAATAAATATAAATGTTAAAATGGCTACTGTAAGAAAGTTAATTGTACAAAAATAAAAGTATGAATGTGTAAAAATCTCCCTCAGGGTTTTCACTCAATAAATTCCTACCCATTAGACTTAACTCCAACTAACAGATTGATGTATATTAACTTTTTCTTATAATATTAGCCTCTGGAAAAAAGAAACTGATTAATATGTCTACTTTTTGGAATTCTTCACCAACTAGAATTTGTTAGTATTCCTGCAACACAGATAAAGCAAATAATCATGGTACACGCCATAATTTGAATAATAGCATCTTCTTCAAAATTCATGTTGAAACTTAATCCTCTCTGCAACAGATAAGAGGTGTAGCCTTTCAGAGGAGATTAAGTCATGAGATTTCCAACTTCATTAAAAGGATTAGCACCCTTATTTAAGGGCTATATGTTCAAGCTCTTTTGGTACTCCACTCTTCTGCCTTGGGAAAACATGGTAATCTTCCTTTCAGCACCTTCCACCATTTCCACCACTTTGAGGCTGCAGCAAGAAGGTCATCTCCAGACACCAAATGCCAGTGCCTTGTTCTCGGACTTGCCTGTCTTCAGACCTATAAAGACTCATGCACTTATTTAGTGTATAACTTTGGAAAAATTTCATTAGCACTTTAAATCTCAGTTTTCTCATGGTATAATGATTTAAAATTGGCAACTATCTTACTAAGTTATTGTGACTATTGCATGACTGAAAACAAGTAAATCAATGCCTAGGGAAAAATTCATTAAATGTCAGCAATTCTTTTTCTCATTTTCTCTAATAAAATAAAATGGATAAAATTAACTGCTTAAATTTTTTTAAAATTATAAAAATGTTTATACAGCTACAAAAGAAAACTCCCACCTTGGAAAGTATTTTTTTAATACAAAATACATTTAAATGCTATATACCTGTAAACCAACACTTACAGTATTTCGCCTATTAGGAAATACACAGATATTTAGTAACATGTTAGCAAATGAAATTTTTTTCCCTTCTGGTTTATTTTCTTTTTATTTATCTGCTTTAATTATTTCAATAAAGCTGTGAATAAAACTTTATCTAATGCATGGGTAACATGTCTATTTAAGTCACTGTGGCACTTCAGGATTTTTTAATGTGAAATCTTCATTATAATATTTTATTTTTACTTAGTATGGTATTATCAGAAGATTGCTTTTCCTCAAATAAAATCAGGAAACTGTCATAGTTACTAACTCTTACAGCTGATTATAACCTAAGCCAACAAATATAACAACAGGAAATGAATCTAAAATTATAGGCAATGTGGACCTAATAATTTTGTTTTGTTGAATTCTCACAGTCATTTATTCAGATAAAGGATTATCTAGTACTTAAAATAAAACAACAGTTTGAACTATATATAAAGACAGTGTCCTATATTCTCTCTCTCTCTTTTTTTTTTTTGCAGTTTTTGGCCGGGGCTGGGTTTGAACCCACCACCTCTGGCATATGGGGCTGACGCACTACTCCGTTGAGCCACAGACACCGCCCCATGTCCTATATTCTCAACCCATAACTATTCTTCATATCTTATAAACATTTGTAAAAATAAATTTAAAACAATTTGTTTTGATGGCTTAACTAAAAAAATTTAAGCTATAGTTATTTAAATTGGCTCTTATGAATTTTTATAACTTTTGATAATTAAAATATAAATATGAGGACAGACATAATTTATAATATCATACTTCAACAATATTGTTTTATGTAGACAAGAACAGAGAGAAATCAGGCAGTGTAGTTCCAATCCTATACTTGCTCTTTACAAGCTACATGAACTTTTAGAAAATGACTTGATCATTAAGTGTCTCATTTTTTAAAATCTGTAAATCTAATTCTTTTTATTTCTAGACAGTATCACTCTGTTGCCCAGGAATGCTATGGCATCATTGGTCACAGCAACCTCGTACTCTTGGGCTTGATCAATCTTCTTGCCTCAGCTTCCCAAGTAGCTGGGACTTCAGGCATGTGCCTCTATGCCCTGCTAAGTTTTCTGTTTTTAGTAGAGATGGAGTCTTGCTCTTGTTCAGGCTGGTCTTAAACTCCTGACCTCAAGCAATCCAACCGCTTTGGCCTCCCAGAGTGCTAGGATTACAAATGTGAGCCACCAAACCTGGCTAGTAAATCTAATTTTTTAATCTTACTCTGGTGATAATCATATTATCTACTATAAAGAGTTCCATAGAAAGTGCTTAAAGTGCTAGAATATACTAAACACTCAGCTTATATGTGCTACAATTATTATATTGTATGTTGTATTGTTTATGGTTCTTTGAAAAGAATTATATTGTTTTTGTTTCCAAGCATGCTCTTGACTTAAAATACTGATTTTGCACTTCAGTTTATTGTACCTGAACTGATGTGCCCCAGCTAATGGTCAATATCTGTCGCTGTCTATATAATTAATGAGATCCCCAACCTATGGGTGATTAGTACTTATGATTGTGAATTTTGAGGGTCTTTTGAAATTTTGCTGAAAGGCTGACTTTGCTATTAAAGTTAAAGTTTTATCTTCATCAACAACTTTTGTTACACAGGACCTGAATTTAGCAAGGATATGCTTGACAGTTGAGTATCAATGTTAGGAAATTTCAGCAAAGTACTCTGCTGAAGGAAGATTTTGTTGCTATGAAACAATGTACATAAACTATTAAAATGCCCAGGAATCAGGACATTTTTTAGAAAAGAAAAGGTAATTCATCCTGAATTAAAATCAGTAAAATAAAGATCAGAAGTCCTGATCTTTATCAAAGAACATGAATCGTTCAGTCCTATTAAAAAATTTAAATTGTTTAAGCCCTAATATCCCATATATATTATGATACACCTCCTCAATGGTTGGTGAGTTTACTGTAAGTCATTCTTGGACAGCTCCTGTGGCTCAAAGGAGTAGGGCGTTGACCCCATATGCCAGAGGTGGTGGGTTCAAACCCAGCCCTGGCCAAAAACTGCAGAAAAAAAAGTTATAACTATCAAAAAAAAGTCATTCTTGGGAAATATGGATTGAGAACCCAGAAATGATATTAGGGAAATGTTCTTGTGTTTTACTGATCCATTTTCAATATATCACTTTTTAACATGTTACAATGTCACTTAAAACTTAAAAAAACTAAAACTTCAATGATCACTCATTGCTTTGTGTCTGGAATCCAAATTCTCTGGTGGTGTACAGAGTACTGTGTGATGTGGTCCTTCCCACTTTTAATCATCTCTACTGGATGTCCGGCAGTTCATACCACTTAAAGAAAATTAACATTTTTTTAACTCAACATATCATGTGATTTATCACATTTCTTAATTTATATTTACTTTATTTGGGGGGGGGTCCTCTATAAAGTAATAGTTTTGTAAGGATAGAGGCAATATGAATTTGACTTGCTTTTTTATTTGCAGTTCCAAGCACAATGTTTTGTACACAATAAGTGCATAATATATAATATTTTTAAATAAATTAATCTACTATCATGGCTTTGGATACCTACTACGAGTTTACATATACCAAAACTTTAATTCAATCCTAGGTCTCTCTTCCAAGATTTAGAATTATTATCTGAATTTCTGCTAAGCTCTTCACCTAAAAGTTCCATGAGAACTGCAAACTTGACATGTCTAATCAAAAATGTATAGTCATTTCTCCTTTCTCTTCTCTCCTTCCTGTATGAAATTCAGTTGGTAGCACCATTATCAAACTAGTCCACCAAGAAGAAAACCACTAATCATGTTTACCTTCTTTCCCCATCCATATTAAAAAAAAATCACAAAAAATATACCTTGTGTATTTGTCCATATCACTCTACTAAATAAGATTACTTAATTGATTTCAAGGAAAAAATTAAAATGAAAGAACTTGAGAAATTTCTCCAAAAAGAACAAGAACCAGGGAATCTGGGAAAACTGTTACCTCTATGCAGTTCATCTTTGCAAAGGGTAACAAAGGAAATAGAGAAAGTTGTACATGGACACTTTAAGAAGGAGAGAAAAAGCATAGTAGTGTTCAATGAAATGTATTACATTAACTTAGGATCAGAAAACAGACTCTAGCAGAAACAGAGTAATCAGTATTTGAAGAACATTTACTTTGTGCCAGTGTTTTAAAAATATTACTTTATGTTTCATCATAATAAACCACTCATCTATATTCCCCCCATGAGTGAGGACACTTCAGCCATCATACTACACTGAGATTCTAGTACACAAATACAATTTATAAGACTATAACAATACTTTCCAAGAAAAGAAACAAAGATATTCATATTAATTTGAAAAACAGGGAATTAGAGAAAACAAGGAACATGCTTATGTTTTTATAGCAAATGTTGAAGGACTAAAGTCTTGTGTATTATTACCAAAGTATGTTACCTGTTTTAGAGTGAGGTACCTTCTCTGACCAAAGGGTCTCTTGAAATTAGAATTTCTAATGTCTGTAAAGAATGTATTATAAATATCAATAAATCAATACAGTGATTAATTTGAGTCTAAAGAAGTGAAAGTTGATTAATGCTTCTAAACTGTGGGACCAGGAGCATGGAGATGCCATTAATGGATTCCATATTTCTGACAATTCTTCTTGAGGTCAGAAAATGCATTCATTGTGGATTTGCAGAATTTGAGGTTACAATTAGACAAGAAATTGAGAAACCAATAGTAGTGAAAATAGGTATAAGTATTTAAAAATGACCGTTGCTCATCACCAACATGGTGTTCTTGCTTGAATCAACAGAGAGGGACTAATTCTTCTTGACAACGAGGAAAGGGGAGAAGGGAGTTGTGAGCAACGCTTCAAAAATATAGCTGCCTATTTTTAGATCTCTGAGTGTTCTCCAAACATCTTCCCAAAAGGGATGTATTAGTTTGCATTCCCACGAGCAACGTAGAAGTGTTCCCTTTTCTCCACATCCACATCAACATCTCTGGTTTTGGGATTTCATTATGTGGGCTAATCTTTTGATCCTATAATTCCTTTACTTGGTATATACCCAGATAAGATATTTTGAATTGAATCATTTAAAAACAAAAAGAAAGACTGGAATCTTACAAACTCAATTAGATGTCAAAATAATCAATTTACAAATAAATATCAAATTCAATAACTCTTTATTATAAAATTATAATTGTATGAACATTTTTTGTTGAAGTTTACAAATACCTGACAAAAATATTAGCATGAGAATTTTTTAAAGGTACTTATATACATTTGGATATTGAAAACTGTAAAAACCTCAAAGAACTCAAATTAGACTTCCCATTTGATCCTGAAATTCCATTACTAGGCATCTACCCAGCAGAAACCAAGAAAAACCATTTTTACATAAGGACATTTTCACTAGATGTTAATCACAGCACAATTTACAATCGCCAAAATGCGGAGACAACCTAAGTGCCCACCAATCCAGAATGGATTGACAAGCTGTGGTATATGTACACCATGAAAAACTATTCAGCCATTATAAAAGATGGAGGCTTTATATCTTTTGTATAAACCTGGATTGAGGCAGAACACATTCTCCTTAGTAAAACATCACAAGAATGGAAAAGCAAGAATCCAATGTACTCAATTCTAATATGAAGGCAGCAGACGAGCTAATACAAGATAGGGGGTAGGGAAAGGAGGGAGGGGGAGAGGTTAGGAGGGAGGGGGAGAGGGATGGGGATCACGGTTTACAGCACACCTCGTGGGGGCAGGACACAATTATAAGACGAACTTTACCTAACAAATACAATCAGTGTAACCTAATTCTTTGTACCCTCAATGAATCTCAAATAAACAAAACACACACACACATGCAATTATAGTCCTACTAAAAGCACCACAAATATCTAACCCATAGAAATTATTTTAGTTTTTGGAAAATAATTGATGAAATCTGCAGTCATGAAGGAGATCCCTGAATAACAAGTCTTAAGACCATGGTAATAATTTGGGAAAGGCATGCACTCTTGTTCTTTAATGTAGTTGTCAGGGTCACACCAAGGCACTGTCATTGTCAATAATTTCAGTTGGTTCGTAGCAACGGTTTCAAAAGTCCAACACTCTAGTGTTCTTTCTCAAGATTTTTCCAGTGGCCTTCATTTATTATTCTAACTAAAACATTGTTTCAATAATTTCAGGATTGCCAGTGTAACACTACTCTTAATTGTACCTTGCCATTCTCATAAGTTTTTGTATAGGCCATCTCTTGCTGCCCAACAAACTTCTTCAAAACATAGGGAGTTATAATATCACACATTTATTCTTTATGGTCTCTGTACAGCGCAAACCAGGCATAATCCAACAGTTTTAGGTCTCTTCCAAAGGGTGAGGTATTAGACAGGACTGTGATTTAATCTGATGTCTTGATTGAAGAAGGATTCACCTCTAAATTCACTCAGGTTGGTGTGGGAAGAATTAAGTACCAATGGACTGAGGCCCTTATTTTTTCACCATCGGTTGACTAGAACAAGGCTTCCCTGTGTCCTCAGTGACATAGTACCCACCAGCACAGTAGTTAACTTTAACAACTTATGCCACACAAGAAGACTATATAGACAGAATGGAAACAAGACTAAAGTCACAACATTTTAAGTTATAATTACAGAAATGGCATTCCATCACTCTGGTCATATCATATTTATTAGAACAAGACACAAGGTCCATGACACACTGTTGGACAGGGAGTTGTGCATCAGCATGAATACCACGAGGCAGGGATCAATGGGAGCTATGTCATCAACTACCTACAAAAGTCCTGTTTGTCCTCAGACACTATTTAATTTACCTAATTAATCATTATTATCCTACCATTACATATGTGCCCAGTCTAAATCTTACCTTCCAGCCACTCTGTTTCTGTACCCAGTTGATGGACTGAATATCAATGGAGAATTGAAATTTGAACCAAAATCCATACCATGAGCCTCAAAAGCACTTCTAATGCTTTCAACAAATTATATGATCTATTAGTTTTTTCACTATTCTAGTCCTTTGGAATTGTGATTCACACTTTAATCTTTCTCCCCTCTAATCCTCAATATTTTCTCTTCCATTGCCAATCTTAGTTGTTCAATGACTTTGCTTCTTATTCAACTAAAAAATAATAATTAGACAAATTTCCTAAACACGTCCACCACTACATCTATCTGCATACCTGTATCGGTTTTGTATATTTACATTTTTTGCAATATATAGGTAAATTCCATGTGTTCTTAAAGTCAATTTACATACTACATTCTACCTTACTTACAAAATCATCAAAAAATGATCTACTGCTTTCCAGCTGCACCATCAGAGTCTCTTAAATAAATGTTTCTTATCAGCCTGTAAACATTGTGTTATCTCTCAGTCTTACAAGATTATCTTTGCTTGACCTGTTTTTATCCACCAGCTCCTGCTCCCAACCCCCAGGCATATTTTTCTCCTTCCTTTTAAAGAAAATACTCTTAAATAATTTGCTAATCCCCCATTCCTATTTTTTTTTCCTCCCATATTTTCTGAATTCATTCCAATTAAATTTTGGTATCTTTTTCTTTATAATGTTCTCTCAAGATCTACAAAGACATTGACTTTTTAAAATCAAATCATCCATTCTATTCTTCTTCCTTGACCTTTCAGCAGCACGCTATTCAATGCATCAGTCTCTATTCCTTGAAAAACATCTTCACTTACCTACCAAGACATCCATGAAAAATCTAGTTTTCTTATTTTGCTGTTGATCCATTGTGGTGGTCAGTGTGTAGAACAGGTTGAATTATTTCCTGTAGAGCTGGTCTTCTTGTGGCAAATTTCCTCAATGTTTATATATCAGTAAATTATTTGAATTCTCCATCAATTTTAAAGCTTAGCTTCGCAGGATATAGAATTCTGGGTTGGAAATTGGCCTGTTTAGGTAGATTAAAGATAGATTACCATTGTCTTCTTGCTTGCAAAGTTTTGTCAGTGATTGGGTGGCGCCTGTGGCTCAACAAGTAGGGTGCTGGCCCGATATGCTGGAGATGGCAGGTTCAAACCTAGCCCTGGCCAAAAGCTGCAACAACAACAACAAAAAGTTTCATCAGAGAA
>CAUYRH010099663.1:0-15607 GCA_963574655.1 Perodicticus potto | reverse complement strand
CCACAGCAGTCTTCCGTGGGGTGAGACAAGAGGTCCACAGTTCACTGCCTGTCTGCAGAAAACTCGTAGGAGCAAAAGAAGAGAATAAAAAAAGAAAGGAAACAGAAAAGCAAGAAACTCAGAGGTTTCTTGGGGGAGGGGATGGGCACTCTTCTTTTCAGATGAACTCTGTACCTGAAGTGTGCCTTCTTGGGGCTGCAGCCAGTCTCAGCAGAGGTTATCCACAGAAATCACTTCTCTCTCTTGGCTGGGTTCCCAGCATTCAGCTCAATTGTGCAGTTTCGAGAGGTTATCCTCCCTTTTGGATAGGAGCCTTTTTTGGAAGCTGCTTCCAGTCAGCCATCTTGCTCTGCCCCCCCCATGAAGTCATATTCTAATCACATTTCAATTTTATCTGTTTCTTTATGCAAACCAATTCATCTCCTAACATAAAGACAGTTTGTTTTAAATTAGACAGTTCATTATATATTTCAGTGTCAATTTGTTTTTGGGAAGTCCATAATGGTTCAGAGTTCTTATGCCAATCCGCCACAAAGTTCTGAGTTTTAATGTTCTCTGTTAATGCTACACCAGCAGTTGCAGCTGTAGCAGTAACTGCAATGATCCCCAAGATGGCAGCAATGAGCAATTCGAGAAAGCTTTTGCTTCCTTTCAGGATCTTATCTGCTAACAGCTGTAGGATTGAGAGTGCCAGGGATTCTTGCCAAGGCTGGATCAGGTTAATTGGAAGCCATACCCTGGTGTGAGCTCTCAGCAAACACAACTGTTCCTTAGATGGATTAAAACTTAAAGAATTGTTAATGCAAGTAAACAGTTGACAAGTAGGACAAAACAGTTCTCTTGTTACTTTGTTCCAAATAACATTTCCTTTTAACCAAACAAAAGGTAATTGTAAACAAGCTTGGATATATTTAGTCTCATTTATCATAAATTTTATTTGATATTCTTGGTAACCGCTGTGGATATGGAGAAACAATCCTCCTGACCATGCTTTAAGAGGTTGTGATAAAGCAGCAATTTTCCACAAATGTGTTTGTTTTGGATATGCTACAATGCCAGGAGCCGGGGCTGAAAACCCATTGTTTTTCCAAAGCATTGACTGAGAAGTAGCTATTGCTGCTTTATCTTTATTTTATTGAATTTCAAGTGGCACTTGTTACCCAAAAGTTGTTTCTAAGTAAGCCATAGGTCCCTAATCAATTACCTCACCACCTGTGGTGTTCATAAGCATATAGGGAAATTCTCCTTTACATTTAGTCCAATGCACCCATTCATGGACTTCTGAAAACATATACATCTTACAAAGTGGCAATTCTGGATTAGAAGAAATCTTGTCAATGTGATACTTATTTAAAGAATAAGCACTTAATATGAAAATTTCAGAAATTTTGGATTTTGATCAAAATTTTGTTTTGGATCTTCCGGCATATGTTTATACAAGCTAACCCAAGGTTGGACAGACATATGAAGACAATGGGAGTAATCTCCAAAACATATAAGAGGACCAGTCACTCCTGTTGTATAATTAAAAATCACCATGTCTTCTTCATTAGGTTAAAATGGTCCTCTGGTGTCATAGGGACCAGGGAGCCAAGAAGAATTATTAACATAAATAGGAACAGTAACTAATATCTCGAAGTAAAGGAGGGTTAGGAATGTAAGTCCAATATTCATATTTCTGTCCCTCAGTGGGAACAAATAAGAGAGTTAGCATAGCTATAAACAAATTAGCAGCATTCATCTGTTTGGTGCAATTCACCAAAGCTTTTGCTTTATGGCATAGCTGCTTTACCTCCCCCCAACTCATGGGGGCGGGGGAAGGGAGTTTCTTTCATTCGGGGTAAAACTGCCCGTCTCTCTCTCCTAGACGTCCCTAAATTCATTTTGGTCAGGTTAGCTGTCACCCTCACCTCCTCCTCCTCCTTTCTTGGAGTATGTTTCTGGGGGGCCATGTCGAAATTTCAAGTTTTTATCTAGAACCCAAAGTTTAGTATTTCCTGTAGAAATATAAGCATAACCTCTTCCCCAGCGTATAACATGCACCAGTACCCATTTGTTAGGGTATCCTTGTAATAAACAGATTGATTCAAGGGAGGGGAGGTGACTTTTATCCAATGTTTATAAGCTGTAATTTCATTTTTCTCACTCATATTCAAAAAACTTAAGGTAAAAAGAGCTGAATACAAGCTATTTCTGGGAGTTACAGTATACTGTTCTCCCCCCTTTTTCTGTTTTAAAAGCATCTCTTTCAATGCTCGATTTTGTCTTTCAATTATGGCTTGTCCAGTACTGTTGCCAAGAATTCCTGTAATATGTTTTATATTGTGTAATTTAAAAAAGGCTTGGAATTTGTTGGAAATATAAGCAGAACTATTATCTGTTTTTATAGTTAAAGGCTTACCCATTACTGAAAAAGCCTTAAATAAATGAGTAATTATAGCATTATCTTGTTCTGATGTTATTGCTGAAGCCTAAGAAAAATGAGAATAGGTATCAACAGAATGATGAATTGTAATTATATTGTAATTTTCTAAATTCTTGGAATTGAGTGACATTCATTTGCCATAATTGATTAGATAACAATCTTCTAGGATTTACTCCTATAGGTAAATGTGGAGCTGTTAAAGGCTGACAAGTAGGGCAAGAACGTATTATAGCTCTTGCTGTATGTGAAGAAATATGCTTTTCTTTTTAAAGCTTGTGTGTTAGTATGATGTAAAGCATGTGCATGTTGGGCAGATAATACTGAGCCCACTAATTGATCAATTGTTTGATTACCTAAAGAGATTGGTCCTGGTAAATTAGAATGAGCTCTAACATGAGTGATATATATAGGAAATGAACTATTTCTAATTGTTGAAGGGAGGAAAATAATAAAGTAAGTTCTTGGGTATTAATTGGTAAGGTAACAGTTTCAGTATTTTGAACTACATGAGTGGAATATTTAGAGTCATTGATAAGGTTAATTGCTTCATCAGGATAACCTGTTAAAAATAATATAATGGCAAACAAGTCTGCTTTTTGTACAGATGAATAAGGAGATTGTTGTACTTTATGAATATTAGGACCCAAATATCCAGATATTCCTATTTTATTGGCATTTGTATGAAATGTTTCTGCATCGGGTATTCGTTCTAATTTTACTATTTTTGGCAAAAATCCAAGTAGTATTTTTAAGAAATTGAATTATTTTATCAGGAAGAAATGATTATCTATTATCCAAATATAATCTGATAATACAATTTGCCAATCTGTATTTAGCATAAGTAAATTAGAAATTTGGTTATTAGTTAAAGGAATGACATTTTTTTTTCAGGATCTCTTCCTGCTAATTGCCTTAAACATTGTCTTTCCTTTAATATGATAAAAGCCATTTTTTGTATTTAAGTTTCCATTCTTTTAGATGCTTTGTTTGGTAAAAAGCACCATTCCACAAAAGCTGTTTCTTGCATAATTAATCTTATAGAAGAGTGCTCTGAAGGAAATACATGAATATAAAAATTATTAATTTGAGAAACTTGATTTAATTGAGCATCTTAAATATGTTTCTCAATCCATTGTAATTCTTTTTCAGTCTCAGAGATAAGTTGTCTGGAGCTATTAAGATTAGAATCTCCTTCTAAAATGGAGAACAAATTAATAAGAGAGTAAGTGGGGATTCTTAACAATGGTCACATCCAATTAATATCTCTTAATAATTTTTGAAAATCATTTAAAGTTTGAAGAGAGTCTCTTTTAATTTGAACTTTTTGAGGAATTACATTTTAAGCACTAATACGATATCCTAAATATTCCCAAAGTTCCTGAGTTTGAACTTTATCTTCTGATAATTGAAGACCATATTCCTTAAATTTAGAACATGTAAGTTGGTATAATTTTTGTAATTGGTTAGGACAAGGTTGAGATAATGATATATCATCCATATAATGCAAGCATACACTTTCTGGAAAAGATTTTCTAAGTTCTTCTAAAGGCTGATCTACAAACAATTGACACAAGGTGGGGATGTTAACTGTTAATCATGCTTTGAGGCAACACTTTCCAATGGAACCTCCTAGTAGCCTTCCATTTTTTTTTGGCTGGGGCCAGGTTTGAACCTGCCGCCTCCTGTATATGGGGCCAACGCCCTACTCCTTTGAGCCTAGGAAGCCTCCTAGGCCTTCCATTGTTTAAAGCAGGGACAGTAAAAGTGAAACACTCTGCATCTTTTGGCTGCAACTGGATTGTAAAAAAAAAAGCCATCTTTTAAATCTATCATAATTATAGGATAATGCTTTGGTATTAGCGTTGGAGTTGGAATTCCAGGCTGCAAAGAACCCATTGATTTAATAACAGAATTAATTTTTCTTAAATCTGTTAACATTCTCCATTTGCCAGATTTCTTTGTAATAGCGAATACAGGTGAATTTCATGAGCTTATTGTAGGTTCGATGTGACCAGCTTATAATAGCTCATGAATTAATTGATGTAGTGCTTCTAATTTTTTCAGAGGAAGGGGCCACTGCTCCACCCAAACCGGTTTATCTGTTTTTCATTGTAAGGAAAGGGCAAAGTGCTAGGCAGAGACCCTTAGAAAAAATCCTCTGATAAGGAGGGAAGCCCTAGACATGTTTTATCATGGCCAATTTGAGTTACTTCAGGTTCTCTAGAAGGACTGGACTGAGTTGGATCATAGCCCATATTAAACATTATATTTTCAGAAGCTTTTGAAATCGTGGAGATAGTAAGCATTGCTCCCCATGGCTGTAACAAATTTCGGACTCACAAAGTAACAGCAATAGGTGTAATGTAGGGGTGGATATGAGCTGCTTGTCCTTCAGGCCCCTGACAAGATAATTTAAGAGTACTTTGCTCCAAGCCCAACAAAGGTGGCTTTTACTTTGGCTTTAGGCCATCATTCAGGCTACCTATGGGAAGCTATTATGGAAACATCTGCTCTAGTATCAACTAGTCCTGCAATTTGTACATTGTTTTCAAAAGTCACCTTACATAGGTGAGAATCATTTAGAAAAGTATGCCCAAAACCCTGTTTTCCTGTACTTCCAAAGCCACCTTTTCTAGGGCAATTCATTCAATTTAAATCTTGGTGGACAGAAGAGGCAAACACTCAAGCTCAACGTAATAAGCTTGAATGTCCACCCTCTTTTAATTTTACACAGCTTACAGGAACTGAGCTGTTTTGCATTTATAATATGGTAAAATTAATATTTGAGCTACTCTATGTCCTGCAGATAATGAATGTCTTTTGTGGCAGAAGGCATTAATAGGATTTCACCTGTATAATCTTTATAAATTATTCCTGGATGGACATTAAGTCCTTCTACAATAAGACTGTTTCTTCCTAATAATAATCCTACTGTTCCAGATGGTGTGGGACCATAAACTCCAGTAGGTAATTTTTTGAGAGTTTCTCCACAATTAAGATTAACATCAGTTAAAACTGGAAGGTCTAAAGCAGCACTTCCTTTTTATTAACAGGATTTAATTTTGATTCATCTGAGCATGAGTCTGGCCATTGCTGGCTGGAAACTGCTATGGGAGGGAGCTCGAGTTTTTTGTCTGGGGGCTCCAAGCTAGCCCCGCATCAGAGTTTCCCTGGTTCTGGGTAGTAGGCAGAACATTGCTATCTTTATCTTTAACAGAGTGGAATTCATTAGTCCAGTGTCTGCCTTTACCACAACAGTGACAAAAACCTGGCGGTTTAGCCTCTGCTTTACTTGCAGTTTTTCCCTTGCGACATTCTTTCCTGATATGGCCAAGCTTTCCACAATTGTAACACTTTGGTTGCAATGCTGATGCCAGTAAAAAGTGCCAGAACCTACTTCATGCAAATGTAATTGTCGATGGTAACATTATCCTGATTTTTAAGTCCTGCCATGGCTTTCTTGAAATCAATGTTGGCATTTTCAAAAGCCAACTTCATAAGTAATATTTTTCTGGTGTCCTCACCAGGAACAGATCTTTCAATTGCAGATTACAGATGGGCAATGAACTCTGTGTATGGCTCATTCATTTCCTTGAAAAATTTTAGTAAAAAACTGCTTAATCTCCCCTTTTTCATCCAAATGTTGCCAAACTATAAGGCAAACATCTTTAATCTGTATTAATAATTCATTTGTAGGCTTGGGGCCAGTGGCTCAACGGGCTAAAGGCGCCAGCCACGTACACCTGAGCTGGTGGGTTCAAATCCAGCCCGGGCCCTGCCAAACAATGACGGCTGCAACCAAAAAATGGCTGGGCGTTGTGGCGGGTGCCTGTAGTCCCAGCTACTTGGGAGGCGGAGGCAAGAGACTCGCTTGAGCCCAGGAATTGGAGGTTGCTGTGAGCTGTGATGCTATGGCACTCTATCCAGGGTGATAGCTTGAGGCTCTGTCTCAAAAACATACTAATAATAATAATAATTCATTTGTATAACGTTCCTGGGGATCCAATCCTTCATATTCCCCAGTTCCTGTAAGCTGTGTAAAATTAAAAGAGGGTGGACATTCAAGCTTATTATGTTGAACTTGAATTTTTGCCTCTTCTGTCCACCAAGATTTAAATTGAATGAATTGCCCTGGGCTTAAAGCCTTACGGGCAAGAGTGTCCCAGTCCATAGCAAGCAATAAATGATCTCCACAATAAGATTTTAAAATGCCCATGACATAAGGAGAATTAGGGCCATAAGTATGAACAGCATCCTTCATTATTTTTAAAATTTTTATGGCAATATTGACTTGAGTAATTCTAACAGTGCCTTCTTCAGTCTCCTGTCTCAATAAAGGAAAAGCTAGTGTGTTATCAGCAAAAGGTGTGACTGTTGGAGCAGGTTGAGAAAAAGGGTCAGCCTCTTGTACAATATTAAAAGCAGAAGGCTTAACAGAAAAATGAGAAGACTTAACAGGTGGATGAAGTACAGTAACAAATTTTGGGTCTGGAAGGTTTGGCCACATTGGATAACACCCTGGAGGTGCAGGTGGGCATTAAAGGTCCATCCTGCAAAGGAGGAAAGCCTTTTCCCACCATGGAAGAAGACTCCTTGTGTGCCTTGATTTGCTCAGGAGTCTCAACCTTTTTAGGGGTCTTTAGTACATTTCTTTTCAATTACCTGATAACACTGAACTAACATTCTCTTAATATCACTAAGGTCCTCAAAATCAGAACAATTAGTAATAGTACGATCAGAATCACTGTCAGTTTGGTCTTTCAATAAATTTTCTTTTACATCTGGCATTTTAACAGGCTCATCATACACATGCTCTTTGTCACTAAGCTCTTTATCACTAAGTTCTTCCTCAGGAGGTAGGGGAAGGGAACCTTCATGTTGAACACTTTCAGCATTGGAACTACATTGCAGAGGTTCCAAAGCAACAGTAACCAAATGATAGGCACCCCAGACATCTCTACTTATACATTCTCCTTTCTGATGTGCCCTCCTGAGAGCTTTCCCTACGTTCCTCCAAATTTTTAAATTTAGTTGATTTTTCTTCTCTGGAGTAAACCAGTAGCAATGTTTATCCATGACCTGGAACAACCCCTGTAATGTTTTAGTTTTAACAGTTATACCAGTGGACTTTAATAAAGTTTTTAACAAAGCCACATACTGTTCCTCTAAAGAAGGAGAGTTCCCCATTTCCCTCATTAATGCCAAGAGTCTCACATATTTAACAGTCTGATATTTATCCCTCTTTGTTCCAACATACCAGGCTTGCCTTAAGTTATCCCCTGCTTGACTAGGAAGGCGACACAAAGAAGGGGGCCCTTGCAGTCCTCGCAGAGCTCATCCTGCTGATTGTGCCAAACTGTTGCTGGAATCTGGAGTGCAGAGTGACGTCACAGAGGTTAAGACCTGTTGAAGGAATTGTATGGAATAAGGGAGGCTACGAGCTCTCTTAGGCATGTGGCAAAGAATCTTTATTTTAATATTGCTTATATAGGCAGCACGTATGCACATACATACTGTCAATCAATAATCCTTTGTCTCAAAATCTCATGACCAGTCCTCTTCCACCTGGCGCTTAACTATCTATTGATTAACTGATAAACATTTATCTTAACTTTATCTAAAACCATTCTAACTTCTATAGTTCAAACCAAACCACAAAACAGAGCTCTGGGGGAGAAGGCTGTTTGAATGCATGACCCTCAACAAACCACTTGGAGGTAGTTATCTATCTTTAAAGAGTGGTCTGGAAATTCCTAAGATATACAGGAAACTTGCCTGCAAGCCCTGCCTCCATGACCAGGCCTTTGTTCACCAGAGTTTTACGTCCTAAGTGACAAGGTCTTTTAGGTCATTATGGAGTTCTATCCTGGTCTCTCCTTTCCAACTCACAGAAAGATTTTTAACTTTCTCTCACAGCATGTGTCTGTTTAAAGGCACATATAGGCCTTTTCCATGGGAGAGCCGCGTGGTGAGCTGCTGGCCGCTAGTGGGCAGAGTCATTGTCAGTCTTCCTCCAGAGGGATCGGCCTCTACTTTCACCCCCACCCCTTTCTGAGATTGCTTCTGAGGGATTGGGGCTTTATGCCCTTTCCCTCCTGCTCTTTCCACACCTGGATCTGAGGAGGGACTTGGCATTCAATGTCTCCCTGATGCATTCCTGGGCTGCCTCAGGAGGCATAGCTGGGTGGGTCCTTGCCCCATCTTGGCTGCAGCCATGACCAAGCCCACCAGTGCTAACCCTGGCTAGCAAGGCTGTTGGCAGCAGGTGGGAGCCCCCAGGCTTGGCTGCCACTTGCACAGCCAGCCCACGGTGAGGGGTCTAGGGGCCTGTGTGGATCACCACCCATCACCCCCAGGGAAGCTGTGTCTGCCCTGTCCTCTCTGCTGTCCAGTGGGCCTTGCCAGAGGCTTTGGTAATCCCCAGGAGGGGGGACCCACCTGCGTCCCTGCCCTTCCTGTCAGTCTCCCCACCTAGGTGTGGAAGGCTCCTTGTGGCCTCCCCTGCCCCCAACACCAACCACTCCAAGAGATCTGGCCCCAGACGTCAGGGCCCTGGCCATGCCATCCTGGCTTGGTGTCTTGCCTGTGTCCCTGCCACCAGGCCACTCTGGTCCTTCCCCACCGCCTGCTGGGGTGGCCACCTGCCCCGCACTCGCTCGGAGCCACCAGCACACCCAGGTCATGCCTCAGCAATTGACTTTGCCGGGAAGCCCCTCCAGGAGTAACAGACACAGTCACAGGCTGTCTGACAGGGACCCAGGTTGAGTAAGAATTTTTTCAGTTCCAAAAGAGAAGCCAATAATCATAATGCTTTCAGAATATCTTTTTAATAATTATTTTTATATAGAACAGAACTTGTGAATTAAAAATAACTGGTGTAGTAAAGAGTCATGTAAAGGGCCAGAATTTTCTTTCGATGTAGGTAAATAAGAAATCCAAACAAAGTACTGTGATTTATTATTCCAAATCCTTTTAAATAAAACTATAGGTTGGAACAGTGTTGTAAGTAAAGGTATATGTCTTTTTTCTCTATGATAGTAAATGTATGTCTTGCTTAACCAAGAATATCTAATTTTAAGAAAAGCATTCCTGGCTTGGCCCCTGTGGCACAGTGGTTGCAGTGTTGGCCATGTGCACGGAAGGTGGCAGGTTCCAACTGGCCCAGGCCTGCTAAATAACAATGACCATTGCAACAACAACAAAAAAAAAAAAAAAAAAAAAAAGAAAAGAAAGAAAGAAAGAAAAGAAAAGCATTCCTTCAATAGCTGTATTGCTAAAATATTTATATTGTATAAATATTGCGTTCTTTTAATAAACACATTGTTGTACTATAGCAATAGCACACCTACGAAGTAATAAAGTTTCTAATTTTAATACAGCTGCCTAAATAGCAGCATAGAATAATTGTGAAATGTGGAGTAATTTAAGATAATCCATTACATTAGTACATTCCATAATCTTTAGTTTGCTATTACTGCATGAGGATATTCCTTAGACTCCTTCAAGGGGGTCTTCTATAGTTTAAGTTCTGATTCTTCTCTGCATTATCTGCTCAGTCACAATCTCCTGCTGTATGTTCACAGGAACCTCAAGTGTGACACAGCGAGAGCACAAATGAACTCTTCACTACCCACCAGCCCCATCAATCTGCTGCTCTTCAGCCTTCCCCATCTCAGCAAACAGTACCATTCACCCAGCTATTCAAACCAAAAGCTAAGAATTCAAGATTGACTCTTCACATCTCACTCCATTTAAGTAAATTTTTATGTTCTATTAGCTATAACATAAATTATCTCCACAATCAAGTGATCTTCATCACCTCTAAGACATCACCCTAGTCTAACTCATCATGTCTACCTTTCTGATTTCATCTCCCTCTACTCCCTTGAATATACTACCCTCTAACCACTGGTCTTCCCTGTGGTTCTCCAAAGTGAAATCTTTTCCTAGCTTTGGGACCAGTGTATATCTATGCCTGAGACACTTTTTTCCAAGATCCTTTTATGCCCAGCTCCTTCACGTTATTCAAGTTTCTGGTCAAGTAGCCCCTCAGATGAAAGGCCTTCCCACACACACCTACATACACATGGCAACTCCCTATTTCCTGTCTCTTCAGTCCCTTATCACCATCTAAAATTTTTGCTTCTTTTTTTTTTTTTTCTGCCAGAGTCTTACTTTTCACCCTTGGTAGAGTGCCATGGCGTCACAGCAACCTCAAACTCTCAAGTGATTCTCTTGCCTCAGCCTCCCTTATAGCTGGGACTATAGGCATCCATCACAACACCCAGCTATTTTTGTTTGTTTGTTTGTTTAGCAGGCTCAGGTCAGGTTCGAATCCACCTGCCCTGGTGCATGTGGCTGGCACCCTAACCGCTGAGCTATGGGTGATGAGCCTATCTAAAATTATTTTATACTTGTTTAATTGTCACTCCTACTAGAATTTAAGTTTAAGCTCTGTTTTACCCATTGCTGTTTCTTTAGTACCAAGAAGAGTAACAGGTATATATTGTCACAGCCCATTGCTGCCACTGCTTGTTGGGGGCCAGGACTGGCCAGGTCTCAGACCCAGCTTATTTAGGTTCTGGATGTGGATCACTAAACTACCTTGCTCAGGAACAATTACCCTTAGGTGCCTGAGGGCTATTCGGTCTAGCCAGAGAGAGAGAAAGAGTCTTTAAGAGAAAAAAGCAGTCTCAATAGAAGAATGAGTCTTAGCAGTCTTCCCCAGAGAAGTTTTTGGCTGGGGCCAGGTTTGAACCTGTCACCTCCAGTATATGGGACCAGTGCCCTACTCCTTTGAACCACAGGAATTGCCCAAGGCACTAGTTATTTTACCAAGGCTTTGGCTGGAATAGCATTTCCAGAGGTGTCTAGATTGTGTTAAGGAATTAAGGTTGACTTTATAAGGCCAATTTAAAAAAGCCCTTTGAAAAACTGGCCAGATACCCATCAGTAACATTTCCTGATCTGTGGTAAGTAATGAAGGTCTCTGGCTGATGGGTCGAGGAATTGAAATGTGCTTGGTGACCTCAAGAGAAGAGGAATTTACCCAATGCATACAAGGTATCTAATGGCACAGATGAAACCTGGGCTTGTGAAAGGCTTTCAAGAAAGTCCAGCCAGAAATTCCTTATAAAAGGTTCCAGCAAAGCCAATTTTAAAGGAAAGAAGAGACTAGATGGCTGATAATTAATTATTCTTACTGTACTTTATGCAAATGATCAGACCAGTATACTGAAAGTACAGTTTATTTTGGCAACTAAGTTAGTTCTGCTATAATTTGTCTTCAGTAAAGAGAGAAATTGGAGAGAGAAAAATGATTCAAAGAGAAAAGAGGCTGTGGCCCACCTGTATTAAATCCCAGCCTTGTCTGTAATGTCAACTTATAAAATGATACATAACTGTTTTACTAAACTGATCTGTTAAATGGGACTAAGAGACTGGCCAAAGAGTACAGAATTGTATATAGTAGTCATATTTTCTCTGAAGCCTTAAGACTCAACAAAGGTTGCCTGTTGGCTACACAGAAAAAAACTGTGCAGTATTAAATATTATCTACTGTGTCTATATAGGTAGCTCAGGAAAAATTAAGACCTAAAATGAGAATTTCCCAGAAAATGGTGTAACTGTAACACTGTATCCTACTATGCCTGATCTGTATACTCTGCTGAGTTTCTCTGAAGCCTTAAGACTCAACAAAGGTTGCCTGTTGGCTACACGGAAAAAAACTGTGCAGTATTAAATATTATCAACTGTGTCTACATAGATACCTCAGGAAAAATTAAAACCTAAAATGAGAATTTCCCAGTAAATGTTGTAACTGGGTAACACTGCATCCTACTGTGCCTGATCTGTATACTCTGCTGAGTCTGCTGCCAGCAGAAGCCAAGTGGCTCACTTGCCTGGACTTAAAAAATGCCTTTTTTTGTGGTGGTACCTGTGGCTCAGTGAGTAGGGCGCCAGCCCCATATATCGAGGGTGGCGGGTTCAAGCCTGGCCCTGGCCAAACTGCAACAAAAAAATAGCCAGGCGTTGTGGCAAGTGCCTGTACTCCCAGCTACTTGGGAGGCTAAGGCAAGAAAATCACCTAAGCCCAAGAGCTAGAGGTTGCTGTGAGCTGTGACACCACAGCATTCTACCAAGGGTGACAACGTGAGACTTTCTTTCTTAAAAAATGCCTTTTTTAGTATAAGGCTGGCTCTGGGAAGCCAGAGGCTATTTGCTTTCCAGTGAGAGAGACCAGACACGGAAACTGCTATCCAGCACACATGGACCAGGTTGCCGCAGTGGTTCAAAACACCCACAATTTTTTTTTTTTTTGTAGAGACAGAGTCTCACTTCATCACCCTCCATAGAGTGCTGTGGCATTACACAGCTCACAGCAACCTCCAACTCCTGGGCTTAGGCGATTCTCTTGCCTTAGCCTCCTGAGTAGCTGGGACTACAGGCACCTGCCACAATACCCAGCTATTTTTTTGTTGCAGTTTGGCCGGGACTGGGTTTGAACCCACCATCCTCAGTATATGGGGCCGGCGCCCTACTCACTGAGCCCCAGGCGCCTCTCAACACCCACAATTTTTGGAGAAGTGCTGGCTCATGACTTCCAGAAATTTCTGGGTGAGGAATTAGGGTGTGTACTGCTCCAATATGTTGATAACCTCCTCTTATGGCACCCTACCCCAGAGGGCTGCAAGCAAGGCATGGACTGTCTTTTATGACATCTAGAGGTATGTGGCTATAAAGCGTCCACACGAAAGGCCCAGATTTGCCAGCAGCAAGTATATTATCTAGGATTTACTATTCAGCAGGGGGAGAGGAATGGAGGCAGGTCATTAATCACTTCCACATCTCCACGAGCTGAAAGCAGGATCAGTAATTCTTAGGCGTGGTCAGCTTTTGTCATCTTTGGATCCCCAACTTTGCCGTCTTGGCTAAGCCCTTGTATGAGGCAACTAAAGGAGAGGAAGAAGAGCCCTTAGAATGGTGAGGAGAACAGGAACATACCTTCTCCCAGCTAAAGATGAGGCTGATAAATTCACCTGCCTTGGGGCTGCCAGACTTGGTTAACCCCTTCACTCTGTGTATCTCAGAGAGAGGAAAGATGTCTGTAGGCATGTTAACCCAGCTGATTCGGTCCTGGCCAAGGCCTGAACAGATGGAGTGGCAAAAGGATGGCCACCATGCTTGCAGGCTCTAGCCGCTACTGCTCTCCTTATGCAAGCTGATAAGCCAACTCTAGGGCAGAATCTCAGAGTGAAAGTATTCCACTCTGGTCACTTTAATGGACACTAAGGGACATTTTTGGCTCTCTAATGCAAGAACACCCTGAACACAGCCATGCTCCTACCAATCAGTGGAAGAGAGACTGAGCATGATTGTACGGAAGTTATGAATGATGTGTATTCTAGCAAACCTAACTTGTGTGACCAGCCTTAGACAAATGCAGACTGGGACCTCTATGTAGGCTGAAGCAGTTACGTGACAGTGCAAGGTAAGCGGCAGGCAGGGTACACAGTGGTTACCTTAACGGACTGTAGAGCAGGCATCCTCAAACTTTTTAAACAGGGGGCCAATACACTGTCCCTTATACTATTGAAGGGCTGACTATAGTTAAAAAAATAAAAAAAATAAAAAAACTATGAACAAATTCCTATGCACACTGCACATATCTTATTTTGAAGTAAAAAAAAAAAAAATGGGAACAAATACAATTCACACCAAAGCATGTGGCCTGCAGGCCGTAGTTTGAGGACCCCTGCTGTAGAGGCTAAGCCCATACCCCAGGGAACATTGGCTCAGAAGGCTGAGTTAATTGCCTTGACTCAAGCCTTAGAATTAGGTCAAGGGAAAACTGTGAATATCTACACAGGCTCCAAGTATGCTTTTCTGACTCTCCAAGTGCACAGGGAATTGTACAAAGAAAAGGGACTATTAAATTCTGGGGGAAAAGACATTAAGTATCAGCAGGAGATACTTTAGTTGTTAGAGGCAGTATGGAAACCCCGGAAGGTGGCAGTGATGCACTGTCATGACCATCAAGGAGATGCTTCCACCATCACTAAAGGTAACACTAAAGTCAGTACTGAGGCAAAAACGGTTGCATCCAAACCATACCAGGCGTTGCCAGTGGCTCCCTCTTCCTGTGGGTTCTGGAACTCTCACCTATCTACTCCCAGGAAGGGAAGGAATAGTTGGCAGTGGAGAGGAGCCAGGAAATGGAAGGAGGATGAATAAAGATGCCAGATAACCAAGTAGCAGTCCCCCAGCTTTTAGGAGCCACAGTGGTAACAGGAGTCTTTAGTGAAGTTGCTGGACCAGTACCTCTACATCTCCCACCTGGCAGCCCTGGCCAAAACCATTAGTCAATGGTGTGTCACTTGCAGCTAGTTCAATGCATACAAAGGACCAATGGTACCCCCAAGGAACCCAGTCATATGGAGCAATGCTCTTCGAGGGCTTTCAGGTAGACTTACTGAAATGCCCATATCTAGAGGAAACAAGTAGTTGCTGGTGATGGTCTACACATACTTGGAATAGGTAAAAGCCTTCCCCATTGGGATAAAAAAGACTCCTGAAGAGTAAAAGTGTTGCCCAGAGAAATTATCCCATGGTTTAGGTTGCCACTCTGGTTTAAATTTGACAATGGGCTAGCCTTCATAACAAAAATAATGCAAATAATAGCTAAAGCTTTGGCTATCACCTGGAAACTATATATAACTTATAGGCCTCAAAGCTTAAACAGGATAGACTGCCTGGAGCAAGATGGCAACCGAGTAACAGCTTCCTTGCAGCTGGGCAGGGTGAGACTGGGGAGAGAGGACTTCAGGCATCTCTGGCAGGTGGGATCTGTCCAGGAACTTCCCTTTCGGGACACAGGGAGAAATCGTGAGGCTTCTGGACACCCTGAGGAAGGCAAAAGCGGCGGAGACTGGGCAAGTGTTTGTGTCTGTTCGTTCGATCTGATCCTGTCAGCAGCTGTGGGTGGGGCAACAGTGGGACTGCAGGCTGGAAAGGCCTTGCCGGTGAGCTGTTTGGGTTTCTTTTGGACTTGGCACTCAGTTGAACTGCCTTGGGAGAACTTGGGCAGGAGTGTGGGGGTTTTGAGTGTTGTCTGGGGCCCCAGACTGGGCCACCGAGCCAGACGGAGCTGCCAGTATTTGGTGGTGGGCTGTGTGGAGCCAT
>CAUYRH010099661.1:0-14437 GCA_963574655.1 Perodicticus potto | reverse complement strand
GAGGCAGGAGACTTGCTTGAGCCCAGGAATTGGAGGTTGCTGTGAGCTGTGATGTCATGGCACTCTATCCAGGGTGACAGCTTGAGGCTCTGTCTCAAAAGAAAAAAAAAATAGAGGCAGAGCTGAGAACGTGTGAGTTCTGTGTCTGATCATATTGAAAAAAACAACAGAACTGGGAATTTCAGAGTCATGAAACTAGCAAAGCTATATGGGAAAACTTATTTCACTTAAATATGAATAATAGAAAGGGACTCTTATCAGATTCTAGCCAAAGTATAAGAAAAAACAGAATGAAGTCTTTAAAGACAATAAAGAAATGCTTGTGCAACTGATAAAGACTGTAACTGAATATTTTAAAACAAGCTGAAAAAAATTTTAAAGATAAAACCCATGAAAGAACAGTGTAAATAAAAATGAAAAAAACCTCAGAAATGAGATGATAAGACAAAAATGGAAAATTTGAAATGAGATGACAGAATCCAGGAAAGAATTTAGATCATGCAGGTAAAACACTTAGTTTTGTTTTATGAAAACAGTAAAGTACTCACTAAACAGTGGATTAAAACAGGGCGATCGTCAGTGTTTTGGCTTGCCAACCTCTCCTGCAACCTCTGCCATGCACTTAATGCCATGACCTGGCACATGTGAATGCAATGACAATAGTACTTTGATCGGGACACACATGGGGTGCCAGGCTGGGCCACTGAATGCCTCTGATCACATATCGAAGTAAGCAAGAGTGTCTGCGTGAAGCCTGTCTAGAAATGAACGTCCTGGGCACCTGCAGAGGAGGAGACAGAGTCCACAGTCCTCTGGAATGGATTTTTCTGTGGAGTCGAGTTGCTGCCCCAGCTGCCCCCCACCCCAATACATGGAGCAGGTGCAGGCAGCCTCAGTGCCTTTCTGTCCTGGAGGCCCAGCGGAGGAGAGACCATGGTGCTGGTCCCGCTGGGACCAGGCTGAAAGATGCTAGTGTTCAGAGTATTTGGCTCTCAGCCCACAAATTCACAATCTGGTGACCTGCCTACTTTCAGACTATGCTGGTGAACAATGATAGGGCCAGACAATAGGTAGAAACAGGAATACCAAGCTCTGTGGCAGTTGTGTACAGTGTCATTTCAGACACATTCCTGGAAATCAGTCATCTGAAAACAGAATGTAGGAAGGAGAGCACAACCAGGCTGAGAGACAGAAATGGCTCCTTCTCGGGATGGGCAGCAGGTGGACAGACTGGTTCCATTTACAATGAATAGAAGCCATGTCATTGCCTATATAATACCCTAATCACAGGGAAGGGTGACTTTGCCCTAAAGCAGTGGTTCTTAACCTGTGGGTCGTGACCCCTTTTTAACAATGAAAATACATTGCGGCATTAGGGAAGTTGAGAACCCCTGCCCTAAAGGAAGCTAAAGTCCCTTCCAATCCACCCCACACAAGGCCATTGCTCTCGTTAGAAGCAAAGCACCTGTTTCTTTCTCTTAATAGGCACAGCAGAAAGCATTGCTCTGAAGCCACGAGATGTTTTCAATTTCCTTTCCCAAGATGCTGTGGTCAAGTCAGTTAACTAACAAATCTTCTCTCTCTGGTGGAAATGGCCTGTGTCTCACTAAAATGAGGCTTAAAGAATGCCTCATAAGCACACAGGGCTTGAGGGTTTTAAAAAGTCATTTTTCTAATTAAAAAATTTATAAACCTTTATTGTAGAAAAATGGAAGAATATAAACAAGTATAAATAAGCAAAGAATAATTATCTATAAGCCTAAAATTCAGTGAAAAAAGCTATCAAGCTTTTAAAATATGTATCTCTCTCCATATACCTTTTCCACAGAACTGTTGTGTATATGAGCAAAGAACATCTTCCTTTATCAACATTAAGGACATGTGGAAAGAAACTGCTACGTAGTTCAGCATGGGAGGGCTCCTGGGAGGGAATTTGGAGAATTCATTTTCTCCATCTCTGGACATTCCAATGAGCTATCCCTCCTCTTTATAAGTCCCCTGACTTTTGTTCCTGTTTAAAAGGTATCCTTCCCAGGTGCTAGCTGATGGAGGTAGAGTCAGTGAGCAAGAGGGCCTGACTCAAAGGCGCTGTAGGCAGATACCACAGGTAGCCACCTCTGCCTGGCTGTAGCAGTCTTCGCTGAACTCTTGCATTAGAAAACAGTGCCTCTGGGTGGAGCATGGCCAGGCAATGGGTCATCTCCTGCACACAGAGTCCCAGGTGGGCACAGTGCATGCCAGAATGCAAGGCCTGCCAAATGTGATGGGGCTCCATCTCAGCTCTGCAGGACCCCTTTTCATGCTGGTGGAGAGGGTGACAAGGTTGGTTTGGTGGGGAGTAAGTGGGAGTTATTTTACTTCTAAAGAAAGTCAACCCATCACGTTTCTTTGTTTTGGGGTAGAACTCATATACTTGCATTGGAAAATTATTTATTTTCCTAGATATCAGTGAATGCTCCAGCCAGCCTTGCCAAAATGGTGGCACATGCGTAGAAGGAGTCAACCAGTACAGATGCATCTGTCCTCCAGGAAGGACAGGGAGCCGCTGTCAGCACCAGGCCCAGACCGGTATGTAGCTGCTGAGGGCTGGGTGAGGACCCTGGCCAGGGCTCACTAAATGTAGACACATCAGGAGCTCAGCCCAATCTCCCCCTCTTCCAGCCCCCCGAGATATGCGCTTTTCCTCTCTGTTTCGTACCCCTCGATCCCTCTCGGTCACTTGGCTGGAGCTTATCTCTTTTGCGCATCCAGGGTTTTCTTCCTCATTATGTAAGGACACACAGGTAGAAGAACTGACTCCCAACCTAAATGGCTCGAGAAATTTCACTGTTGGCACCTTTGCTTGATCAGCATTTCTCCCGCCAGCAGAATTGCCTTGCCTTTCAAATGTCCCCATCACATCCTATACAATTAGCAGCTCTAGATACAGGCTCTGGTGTTTTGAGAGCTGGATAACTGGACAGTTGACCGGAGAGGAGGTTGTTATTCACATCTTGAGTCCCAACATACCCCCAGCCCGAAGGTCTCAGAATCACACAGGGACTGGTTGCCTGTAGTGAGAAAGTGCAACGATCAGGAATCCATGGACGAGGGACAGGGCTTCCCACACTATGCTGCCACCAAGGTTTCGTCCATAAAATAGTCCAGCCCTAGAGATGTCCTACCCCGTCACCAGGGAACCCTAGTGCGCTCTGTCTGGTTATCTTCATCACTGTTTGGAGTGTCTGTGGGGGCAGGGGACATTAGCGGTTAACGCAGTGTCTAGAGAATAGGAGCTTTATCAATACTCGATATCCTTATATTGGACCCAGCTCAAGATAAGGATTAAATAGTGCCCCAGGAGATTTGCTGCTAATGTGCAAATTAGCTCATTCAGTTCAGCTGAGTGGTGGCTGGGCCATTTCTCAGAATGAGGAGCCCCCACCTCCCAGCCCGAGGGAGCCCAAGGCCCCCTTACAGCCCCTGTACCTGGGGCTGCTGTCTGTGGAAACAGAGGCCAGAGGCAGGCCTTCCTGGAAACCCCACTGCCTCTCCCCTTGTTTACAAACAAGTGGGAAAAAGAAACATGTTCCTTTTCGCCCCAAATAGGCCAGTTTGGTTACGGAATGTTCTAAATCCCGCGTCAGGCTATTGTTGCTCAGGTCCAGGGCACTGTAGGAAGTATCCCCATGACCTGACCCCTCAGGAAGGGTAAAGAGGAGCGAGTGGTGCCGCAGAAGCCAGCTCCCGGTCCGTCAGGGAAGCCACCTTCCCACCAGCTGGCCAGTGTCCTTCCCAGTCCATGGTGGAGCCTCCTTCCAATTACTTTTTGAAAAATCCACTTTGTTTTTTATTGTGGGAAAATATAATAACATAAAACTGGTTAAAGCGGTAAATTGTGAGTGTATAGTTCAGTGGCATTAAGCGTATTCACATTGTTGTATGCCCATCACCACCATCCAACCCCAGAACTCTTTCCATCTTACAAAACTGAAATCCTGTCCCCAGGACACAACTCCCCACTGCCCTCCCGCCAAACCCTGGTGACCACCATTCTACCACCTTCCTCCAGAAGTAGGTCCCCGTCTGTGTGGAATCAGGTGATATTTGTCCTGTCACACCTCTGATTCTTTTTCCTACTGATTCCCCTTAAATCTCCCCCAATCATATGAGAGCTCTAAATCCTTTGAAAACTTTCAAAAACAGTTTTATTTCTGATTAGGAAATAAAATAAAAGTATTTCTGCCTTTGGCTTGTCAGTGAATAACATAGACACTTTAGAAAAGTACAAATAATACCCCACCCTACCCCCATATAGTGACCCATAGTTTTAAACTGGTAGTATCTGGGGTTTGTTTAAATCTTTTTAAGTGAAAATGTGGACTTTCCATAGAGGCCCTTCTTGGTGCACAGCATCATTGGTCTACTTTTTCCTGAAAATTCTATTTGGGCGCACTCTGGCTTCCGACTTCTGCCCCCTTTGGGTGGTCTCAGACTCGTCTGTGGGGTTTATGGTTAATTACTTGTCTTTCTTTTCCCTACTCCAGAGTAAGCTCTTTGAGAAGGGGCCATGCCCGGTCTGGATTCCAGGCCCCTACGCAAGTCATGTGCACCAGGGTCCCCCCACCCCACTCAGCACAACCCCTCCTCACCCCACACGCAATGAGAGTGTTTTCTCCCTGCAGGCGCCCCAGATGACGGCGTGGCCAGAGATTCTGCCTTTAGCCGCGCGCCACGTTGTGCGCAGGTGGAGCGGGCCCAGCACTGCAGCTGCGAGGCCGGATTCCACCTGAGCGGCACCACCGGTGACAGCATGTGCCAGGGTAGGCGTGGGCTCCACTGGGGGTCAGCAATGGAGGATGGTGGGGAGGGCAGGGCACACCAGCCCCCACCCAGGGTACAAAAGGGCAAGCAGGTGGCTTCCTGGGCGCATCTCAGACAGCCAGGTCCCTTTGCATTATGAGCAAGTAAGTGTTGCCCCAATGTTTGCTGGGATGGATGTAGCTAATTTGTAGACGTCAGGGGCCTCATAAGAATGCAAGACTGTAGTCAGGCTGTGCAAGTTCAAGCACCAGTCATGAACATATGTCTATATGCACTTCTGTATAACTAACTCAACACCATGCCACAAGTGATTGTAAAAAAAAAAAAAGAAAAATTCAAGATTGTAGAAAAGTAAGCCAGGGCAGGGTCACTTCCATGTCAGAACATGGTCTGGCCCTGACCAAGCTACTCATCTCATCCAGGAGAGCCTTGACCTGGATTACCTCCCTTCCGGGCTGGAATCACATCTGAAAGTGGCAAGGAGGAGCTTAAGTCACGGTGCTGGTAGGCGGGCCCTGAGCTGTGCAGAGGCAGGGACTCATTCCCTGGTGCCCTCATGGCTTAGCTTTACTGACCAGGTCACTTTTGCCAACCTTTCCCCATTAGCAAAGTTCCAAACTCCACTCAAACCAGTAAGTTCAAACCTGAGATTTGGTCAGCTGGTGCTAACAGCCTCGTTGTACAGCCCCAGAAACCAGAGCAGAAACCTCTTTCTCTGTTCTCAAAGGCAAGGAGAGTTAAGACGGGGCTAGGTTCCAACCCTGCAGTCTGGGGTAGGCCTGATTTGCCCACCTCTGCAGGGTCTCCCAGGGTCTCCTTCAGCCTTAGACAGAGGCACCCATGTAGGACCTTCCACATCCGCTCCCTTTCAGTCCTCTGTGCCCTTGACTCAGGAGAAAGGGGAGCATGCCTGCTCCTCTCCTGGGGGCTCTGCACAGGCCTAGACATTTAGCTGCAGCTGCCATGGCTTCCAGGGATCGAGGCATGACTGAACGGGGTCACAGCCAATGACAAGCAAACATGGTTGCTGAAGTCACAGTGGGCACTTCTGTCCCCAGATGTTAATGAGTGCGAGCTCTACGGGCAGGAGGGGAGTCCCCGGCTCTGCATGCACACCTGTGTCAACACCCCGGGCTCCTACCGCTGCATCTGCCCCAGTGGATACCGAACCCTGACCGACGGGAAGAGCTGTGAGGGTAAGACCACAGCAGGGCAGGTGACCTCAGGCCTAGAGAGCACCTTCTGCACTGGGTCACCTGCTGTCGCAAATCCCCAGGACCTGACAATTGGGAGTGGGTGGTTAGAGGAGTCAAAGTTTCAGATACCTTCAATCTTTGAAAAAACACTGATCAAAGAGCCACTCAAAGATCAGACTGTATTGCCATCTACATAAAGAGGCAAATCAGTTGCTTAACCATTTTGGCAAATAATCTCTTCTGGCCTTGTGCAAATAACTTTTTTTCAAGGTCAAGTCACCTCTATCCATGCGGCAATGCCTTCAGCTAGGGCTGGACCCAAAGGCAGAATGGTCAGGTAGTCACTCAAGTCATATAATCTGGAGGAGCCCTCAAGTCCCCATAAATCGCCTGCACAGGCACTTGCAAGTCCACCTCTGAAAGGGACAGCAGCTGACAGGCACCTACATAACTTAGTGTGGTCGGGCTGCATAGCACCAGCCCTGCTGCATGGCTCACTGAGGATACGCAAGGTGAAGCCCCCAGGGACTGGCAAGAATGAGGTGCACCCTGGGCTCGAGGGCCAAAGGGAGGAGTTATCAGAGCCTGACGGATTGGGCCATGGAGGACACAGCCACCACTGACTGAATACTTCCAAACCCAATTGGAAGCCAGAAAGCCTGGGGGCCAGGAGATAAAGTCCAGCCCAGTCAGCTTCCCAGGACCAGAGATGGATTTTGGGATGGGGAGGGCAGTGGTACAAATGGAAAATAACTGGCTCAGGTTTTACCCCTGTGCTAAAGCCTGCCCTTCTAGGAACGAGCCCTTTAATCACCAAGGAACATCTACAGTGGGGTGGAGGCACTCAGGGGCAGGAGAGGATGTGTGCAAAGTGGGCTGGCTGGCAGGATGGAGAGGCTGTTACGTAACAATCACCACCATCACCACCAGACACGTCTCAGGAACTGGGCACACTAATGGGGTCTCCCATCCCCCCATCTCCTCTTAGGGCAAATACAGATAGTAAGGGATGCAGATACACCAGAGCTGCACATTAGTTCAGAGTCAGAGTGCACATCTCAGGCCTGAAGGCCAAATGGGGTCTCCAATTGTTCATTCTGATTCCAAGCCTTGGAACCCCGGTGCTGCAGTGGGCCTCTGGGGGAACTGGGTCTGTGATACAGGTCCACCTCCCCCAGGTGTAAATCCCGGAGAGTCCATGGACACGGGACACAGAGAGAAGTCCCACTGGCCCCACACGATGCCTGTGAACCACTGAGGGAGCAGTGGGGGAGGGAGAGCAGAGGGCTCCTCTGCAGGCAGATGTGTGAGGAGAGCTGGCTCCCTAGTGACATCCTCCAGGGGCTCCCTGCAAGGCTCAGAGGAGTGCAGCCTACTGGAGTAGGGGAGGCATCCAGACAGCCGCCTGTCCCCCTACCTGCCCGCTCCCTCCCTACAGTAGTCGTGGAGGGCCACACAGGATTGCCCAGGGCTGGGAAAAGGCAGGCCCAGCTGCAGGGTTATGGAATGCCTGGAAAGGGAGCAGAGAACTCATACAAATGACAGAGAGGGGATGGAAGTCTGTTTTCGGGATGGGTTGAGGCTGAGAGGAAGGCTTTCCAGAAGATTCGAGTTTTTTTCTAAATTGATGACAAGTAACAACCACGGAGGGGAGACTCGAGGGCACTTGGTCTGAGAAGGAGGCAAGTCTGAGGGCAACACTGTGGCTGGTAACGCTCGTGCTTTGGTACCTCTGTGACCTGTCCTACCCCGGGAGAAGGACAGAGTCCCAGGGAGGGTGCTCCCTAGCACTTCCGCAGGACCTTGATTCCAAACGGTTAAGGAGGACAGGCTTCCTGCTTTAACGGTATCCTTGGGTCTCTGGAAAGCTTGCTGTGAGTGGAACGCCGGGTTCCGGTGCCTATGAGGTCCTCACCTGCTGTTCTGTCTGTGATAGAGGGGCAGCCAGGGGGATTCTCACCTCATCCTATGTCCTGTATTCCAGACGTCGATGAGTGCGTGGGCCCACAGCATGTGTGCCCACGGGGGACCACGTGCATCAACACCGGTGGGGGCTTCCAGTGTGTCAGCCCCGAGTGCCCCGAGGGCAGCGGCAATGTGAGCTACGTGAAGACATCCCCCTTGTGAGTACAGCCAGGGCTGCCTGCGCCTGCACACACCCATGTATACGTGCCCACAGGCATCGATGTTCCTCATCACGCACATTTGTGTACAGGCGCTCATGGGAAGGGACATGCCTCACCTATGCACATACACACACACCTGCCCGTCCATGCACATCCATACATATCCTGTGGGCATGGACATCTCTCAGGCCTCCACGGGATGTGGGGCCAGATTCTTCCTGGAGGCTCTTGAGAGAAGGTACAGTTATGTCATAGGAAAGAGAAGAGACAGGGGCCTGGGAGTCTGGCATCTCTGAGCCTCCATTTCCCTTGAGTGGTTGCATTTATTGCATGGTTCGAATGCAGTAAGAACCCAGTTTGTGCTAAGGGGAGTAATGTACCAAGTGCCTCCTGCTGCATAGAGGATGACGGGGTTGCAGCTACCCAGGGTAGCACAGTCGGAGGGGCTACTGGAAGGGAGAAGTTGTTGGTTACCTGATGGATCCCACAGCAGCCCAGGAGACAGGTGTATATCACACAGATTTGGGAGAGGATCATTTTTTCATCCTCACATAACTGGTAACTACAGACCCCAGTTACCTCGTGTAGCCCGTGCACGTTGCAGTATACCCCCCACTTTCGCAGTGGGACTAGAAGGTTCAAAGCCTAGCACCTGAGGCACTTACACGGTAAATGCAGGGTTTGTTTGTTTGTTTGTTTTTGAGTTGGGAGATGGGACTGTAAGGGAAATAACTACAACTGTCATGAAGCATCTACATTTTCTTCTCAAAAAGCGATCACAGGAACCCTAGCGTTGTCTTTAAAGTGAAGAGAACTGACTTCATAAACTGGGTTACTTGCATTGCTTTTTGCATTACGTCAGTGGCACTGAAGGGTGGCAGTTATTAGAGGGAAGAACTAGAGCCTCCCTCAAGGGAAGGGACAGGGAACCCATCCACCATGGCCTCCAGGACATTCAGTTAACAGCTGGATTCTCATGAGGTACAGAATCACCAAAGATGCTAAATTGTATTTGTCTTTTATGTTTGGTAGAATAGAGATATATTGGAAGCATTGCCATAAGAACCTGATTCTAAGTGGTTAAGGAAGACAGGGTTTCCTGCTGTAGGAATAAATGTTGTCTTTGGGAAGCTCAGCGCCTGCAGAGAATCACGTTGCATGCAGGAGGGTGCCAGCCACCTGCTGAGGTCCCTCGTCACCAAGAGAGGTCTCAGCATAGGTGGAAAGAGCACCAGGTTTGAATATCAGCCCTGCCATCGTTATTTAATATTCCCAGGCCTTATTTTTCTGTAAGAACTGTAGTAGTAACGTATCTACATACCCATGTGCACGCACACACACAGAGAAGGCCGGTCACATCCTTTCCAGGCCTGACCCCAACCGCATTCACTTGCCTGCAGCTCGATAGCTCCTGGGGGAGGGAACTGTGGCTGGGAAAGGCCATCTAGGTGGCCTCTGCATGTAGGCAGGTGGGGCAACTGGCTCAGAGCAGCACCTTGAGTTTCCCCAGGCCGACTGCCTCTCCGTTTCCTCTCTGCTCCAGCCAGTGCGAGCGAAACCCCTGCCCCATGGACAGCAGACCCTGCCGCCACCTGCCTAAGACCATCTCCTTCCATTACCTGTCTCTGCCCTCCAACCTGAAGCCGCCCATCACGCTCTTCCGCATGGCCACAGCCTCTGCCCCCAGCCGGCCCGGGCCCAACAGTCTGCGGTTTGGGATCGTGGGTGGGAACAGCCGTGGCCACTTCGTGATGCAGCGTTCAGACCGGCAGACTGGGGAGCTGATCCTCGTCCAGAGCCTGGAGGGGCCTCAGACGCTGGAGGTGGACGTTGACATGTCAGAATACCTGGACCGCTCCTTCCAGGCTAACCATGTGTCTAAGGTCACTATCTTCGTGTCCCCCTATGACTTCTAAGTGTGCTGGGGGTACCAGGGTATGGAGAGCTGGCTCATTCTCTTCCTGGAAGACTCCACTGTGGGCACTGCCTGCGACAGACGTCTATCCCCACCCACCTTGTCCTGCCCACCTGCCTGTTCACCCAGGCTTCTAGGGCAGTGCTGTATACTGTCCCTTGAGGGGCACAGAAGGGCAGCCACAAAACCCAAATGCTGGCATCACATCTTATTTTCTGCTTTAAGGCCCTTCCTTAGATTATGTACTAACTTGCTCAAACCTTTTTTCAGGGATGGGCAGCTTTTCAAAATGCTGTGCAAACAGCACGGTGAGTTTGAAATAGCTGGGGAGGGAAAAGCTTGTCACGTATGTCAGGTGTTTCAGCCCTTCCGCAGGGTTACAGCCAAGCTTGCTCTGAGCGAGGTGGTTCTGGTTATGCTGAGGGGCCAGCCACACCTCTGCACATGGGGCACAGGGGATGAGTCTCCTCCCACAACCTGACCTGGCAGGCTGTTTGCCTCCCCCCCATGACACACCCACCGGCCTTCTCATCAGAGGGTCACGGAGGGCCTGAGAACTCCATACAGATCCTTCTAGACCAAGGAACCATCATTAAACCATGGATTCTACCTGGGTTACTTCCCTTTTGAGAAATCATATCTCAGCTACATATCTGGTATTATAACCGAAGAAATAAAGTCTGTTGCTCCTCCCTGCCCTTCTGACTTCTCCCTGAGCATGAGACAGCCCAGTTCCTTCTAGGAGGTGATAGCCGGCTCTCTTCCTGCCTGGGATGCATACACTGGAATAAATGAATAAGAGAAAACACAGAGGTGACGTTTGGGATTGTTCCACCAATACAAATTTGTCTTGGCCACATCGGAGATTGGTAAGGACATCTGGCTGTGGAGAGTTTGGGAAAATGCTCAAATTGTCATTGAGTCTATGGCCTTCTACTTCCTATGGAAGAATCATGGGGTGATGTTCTCTAGGTGACTAAAGAAAGAAAACATAGACCAAGGCTGAGTGAGAGTGGGCTGAGGGTGGCGTGGGGCAAGGGAGCCCATTAGAGTTAAAACTGAAGAGATAGCTGATAGCTGAGCTGTGAGGAAGTTTCTTCATTTGTTCATTTGTTCATCCCCCTTCCCTCCTTCCCTTCCTTCCTTCCTTTCCTTGAGTAAGTTTTGGAGAGAAGTTTCTATATCCAAATACTTGTGAATCTATTGGTGGGATTTCATCACACATATTTTATTTAAAATTATTGGGCCCCAGTCTGAGATGGAACCAGAGGAAGTGTGTTGCACATTCAATGATCAAGCCCATATCTACATGGCTTCTAGATGATATATCTTTGCCCTATTTTTGACTGAAATGAAAGAATGAAGCATGGTCAAGAGTTTGTTTTGAAAATTTTTTTCTCATCCCAAGGGCTCAGCTGCAATCTCTCTCTAGCAACTGAACAGGTGCCTGCAAACTGCTTTTCTGAGTTATTACAAGACTTCATTAAAATACGATCCACAGCCTTGTGTTTCCAAATGTTGCTATGCTGCGTCAGACATCTGCATGCCATACGGTCCCATGGGGGGAACACCAGGTGGAAGAGTCTGGGGGCCTGGCCAGGTTCCTGCGTGAGACTCACAGCTGTGGGCTCTTCCTGCTGGAGATGGGGTGGTTCAGAGGGACAAAGCTCTCACTTCCCAGCAGGTGAGGAGTGATTTGAGAGTCTATGGAACAGGTGCCCAAACTAGCATTTGATGACTTCGATGCCAAAGAGGCTCAAAGCAACAGTTTTCATCACCAAGCGCTGCCTTCATCAAACCTGCTCCCTACTGATGAAATCACATGCTGAGCCCCAGTTCCCACGGCACCAAATGTGAAGGCCTGACTGCTGAGGGCCCTCCCCCTGCTGGGTAATGTCTTGTTTTCTGTGCTCAGTCTCCTACTTTCTCCTGGGAAAACCAACTTCTCATTTCCCCTTTCGTAGCTCACATCTGCACTAGGTCAGAGTGGTTAGTAGTTACCAAGCATTAATTTGTATCCTAGGTAGTGAAGTTGCATGTTCTCTAGGGGGACATTAAAACTTTGTATTATGCAAAGTAGCAAGCATACAAAAGTGGAGAGAATAGTATAATGAACCCATATCTGAATCACCAACTTCAACAATTAATCCATAGGGCAATTTTGTTTCATTTACCTTTACCCAACATCATGATTTTGAAGCAAATCCCGGATACCACATCATTTTATCTGTAACTATTACAGTATGTAGCTCTAAAAGATAACCTTTAAAAAAAGATGACCTAATGCCTTTCATGTCTAAAAAATTAACAGTAATTCTTTACTACTGTTGAAATTGTCATTGTTCAAATTTCTCCGAGTGGCTCATGACTTTTTGTTTGCTTGAATTGTCTATGTACTGTCATTTATTGATCTGTCTCTTAAGTCTTTTTGATCTGTAGCAGAGGGCCGCAGACTTCAGCATACTTTGGAATAATCTGGAGGTTTGTTAGAAGACAGAATATCGTGTAGTTTATGTGATAAAATTTCTCACAGTCTAGGTTTTGCTAAGTGCATCTCTTTGGTGTCTTTTAACGAGTTCCTCTGTCCTTTCTACTTCTCATAATTTCAGAGATTTAATCAGATGCGAGTTAGATCTTTGGCAGGACTACTTCATTGGTGTTGATAAGCACTTCCAGTAGAAGGCAGTACTGGTAACCTCTTTTTTCTGATGTTAGCAGCTACTGATGATTATTGCATAGATACATCTATTATTCCTTTAGGGGTTTTAAGTAATATTCTAGTACTATTTTTTTCTTTGTTTGTTGGCTTTACCTTATAAAGAGAAACATCTTTTGATCACTTATTTTGTTACCTGTCATGGCCCCTGTCGCCCTGTCACCATCACCGCACAAAGGAAACAGGCAGCACATGGGTTGAAGTACAAGCTTGCAAGAGGTGGGCTAACCATAGGTGCAGGGTAGCCCCAAGCAACCTCCACAGTAGCTATTTATTGAGACGGTACATAACAGGTGAGGGGAGTGTTATTGGATAATGACTGTATGCTTAAGGATTGCCGTGGGCTCAGGCTCTCTCCCTGAGACTCCTGAGGATGAGTCCCCTGAGGGTCTTCCCCCAAGCTGCAAAACATCTCGCCCAAAGCCCATCCTGCTCTCCGCGTCTCCTACAGTTACCCTGACATTTGGTTTGTCTATGAAAGGTAGGATGAATTCTTGACTTCTTTTCTCTGTATTTTCCAGTTTTTAAAATGAGGTGGTTCCCTGGCATATTGCTAGATGTCCAGTGAGAATTATTTTCTTCTTCACATATGTAAACTCATGGCTGAAATACATTTGATGTGTATTATTATCCTTGTTAATAATTGCAGTTATTGTTGTTATCTTTGCTCAAATTGTTCTATCTTTGGTCTTTGTGAGCTGCTTCAAATTGGCTGATTCCTTTTGAGATAGCCCTAATCATCTTTGATGGTTTCCTAGCTATTTTATATATATATTTACCCCACCCCTGAAATTAGCCACTTTTCCCCAAGAATCCCTGGTTCCTTCTAGTGGGGAATGGTAATCACCAAACAAAATCTGGGTGCTAAGACTGCTTATTGCTAAAAGTTAGGTCATTGTTTCTTAGGTCAAAGTTAAGCTTCAGTGGCTAGAGATAGGAAATATGGTATTTGTACTTTTAAGAAAGATAATATAGTCTCAGCGCCCATAGCTCAGTGGCTAGGGCGCCGGCCACATACACCAGAGCTGGCGGGTTCGAACCTGGCCCCGGCCTGCTAAACAACAATGACAACTACAACAAAAGAATAGCTGGGTGTTATGGCGGGTGCCTATGGTCCCAGCTACTTGGGACCAAGAGTTTGAGGTTGCTGTGAGTTGTGATGCCACAACACTCTACTGAGGGCAACATAGTGAGATTCTATCTCAAAAAAAAAAAAAAAAAGAAAAGAAAAGAAAAATAAATATATTACGTGAGTTTAGGCTGATACTTCCAATTCAGTTCAGGACTACAATTTTCTCATTTTTTTGTTTTTTGTTTTAATAGAACTTCATTGATCCTATATCTGCTCTCCTTTTTCTCATTATGAAAACTTCCTTCTCAACATCACCAAAATAATTACACATTTAAAAACATCTTTCTATGTACTTTAAATTATCTCAAGATGACTTACAATACCTCATACATTGTAAATGCTGTATAAAGAGTTGTTATACTATATTGTTTTTATAATTTGTATTTTATATATATATTTTTTTAATTTTTTTTAATTTTTAATTTTTTGAGACAGAGCCTCAAGCTGTCACCCTGGGTAGAATGCCGTGGCATCACAGCCCATAGCAACCCCAATTCCTGGGCTCAAGCGAGTCTCTTGCCTCTGCCTCCCAAGTAGCTGGGACTACAG
>CAUYRH010099652.1:0-37567 GCA_963574655.1 Perodicticus potto | reverse complement strand
AGCTGGGACTACAGGCGCCCGCCACAACACCCGGCTATTTTTTGGTTGTAGTTGTCATTATTGTTTGGCAAGCCCAAGCTGGATTCAAACCTACTACCTCTGGTGTATGTGGCTGGCCCCTTAGCCGCTTGAGCTACAGGTGCCAAGCTTCTTAATGAAAAGAATTTGCCAGTTTGGGCAGCACCTGTGGCTCAAAGGAGTAGGGCACCGGCCCCATATGCCAGAGGTGGCAGGTTCAAACCCAGCCCCGGCCAAAAACTGCAAAAAAAAAGAGAATTTGCCAGTTAAATCTGAGCTGTTTGTCACCTGATGTCTGGGCTCCTGACCCTGAATTGCAAGAAGCCTGGGGGCATATTTTGCTTGAATGTGGTTGGAGTGCGAGGCATGGGGTAGCTGTGGGGTCATGGCCTCCCCTGACAATGACCTGTGACACTGGGTAAGGCGTCTTCTCTGTGCTCAGCCACTGCAGATCGGGCCCCAGGACAATGGGATGCTGCCAGCCACTCTCTGGGAGGGGAGTCTGCACGCAGGGCATGCGCACACTTGTGTGCATGGGTGTGTACCTGTGTGTGCACAGGGGCTCGTGTGAAACGCTGAGTGTGTCGTGTGCAGTGTGAGGCCAGCATGGCTCTGCAGGTGTGTTTGTGGGTTGGGGGCTGTCCCAAGGCCCCTCTGTCTGATGTGGATGGAAGGAGAAGTGGTCCCTGCTGCAGTCCATGGCCAGACCACGCCCAGCAGGTGTACACCGTGCCCTCCTGCTGTTCCCAGGCAAGGGTCGCAGGTCAGTAAGGGAGGCTGTGAAGCTGGGGGTCTGCCTCCCTCTCTGGGTGTCTTTGGTCCACATAGCACAGGGAAGCCCACAGAGGCAGCTGTATCTGAGACTGAGCGGCCAGACAGAGAGCTCCAGAATGTGCTGTTAGGGGAGAGCAAGGGCACAGTGTGGCCAGGATAAGGCCTTTTGTGTAAGGAGCGAGAGACCCAGGTTGTATATCTGCAAGCTGACTGACCACCTGAGGGGCTGTAACAAACTGGTCCACGTATAGAGGTGGTCAACATAAGGAACTAGGCCTGCTGTGCTGATACACATAGTGCTGCGTGTCTGGTCTGAGAAAATTAGGTCAGCTTAAGGGGGTGGGCAGTGTGGGGAGGTGGCCAGCTGTGCAGGTTCTGCTGTGACACTCCTGTGAATACACGTTCTGCTGATACACGAGGGGCTCCCTGTGTGCCTGGGACCTTGGTGGATGTGAAAGGCTGGAAGGGAGACTTGTCACTTGGCATCTTTTTTTATTTTACTTTTGAGAATGCATTAGCTATTTAAAATTTAAATTTTAAAAATGTGTAAGTTGCCGGTTTGGGGTGAACTAGGTTTTTTCCTGAATATCAAAGGAACCCCCCAGGAGAAGGACAACCTCAGGGAACACTCACCTCAGCGAATCCTTTGGTTGGGTGGGCCCAGAATGTTCTCCTGGTTGGAATCAGCTGCCTGGGATAACTCTGGCTGATGAGGGGACCCGAGAGCAGAGAGCCGGGCACCAAGCCCACAGGCCCAGGCTGGGAGCTGGGTGGAGCCACTTACCAGCTGAAAGGGCTTGGGGAAGCGTCAGCCTCCCCGAGCCTCAGTTTCCTGGTCTGTGCAATGAGAATGAGACACTCAAGTTCCCCAGGCTTGAGGATAGAATGAAATCATGTCAGCAGCTGAAGGGTCTGACACCTGAAAACCCAGGAAGGACCCTCCGGAAAGGCCAGGTGGACCCTGGTGAGTTTGCCCCGGAGGTTCTTGCAGGGCAGGGAGGCGAGACTGGGGAGTGCTGAACTCAGTGACTGCAGGCACACCTTCCCCACCTGTGTTCACTGAGGCCTCTCCCTGCTTCCTGCCTATCAGCAAATTGGGCCTAGAATGAACAGGATAGGGCAGTCGTGGACGTGGGAGCACAGGACACCAGGCACAGGCTCAAAGAGGCCCCAAGCTGCATGGTGGGACCTAAGTCCCACTCCCCGTGAGGAGGTGGACGTACCCGAGAGTTGGTGATGGAGCCTTTTGAAGTCATGGGAGAAGCTGACACGGTGGGGGAGGTGTCTTGGTGGTGCTTCTTGGCAGGTGCGATTGGCCAGGTGGGTCTCCCTGTCCAAGTCAGCAGATGCCCGGCCTGACTCCCCGTCTTTCCACCCTGCACCCCAACCCTGTCTCATGCCAGGAGCCCTCCCTGTGCCTGTGCTAGGGACACCCTACCTCAGGCCTCTGCTCTTGCTGACCCCCCGCATGCTATCTCCCCCTCTAAGCTGGCTTCTGCTCGGCACTCAGGCGGCGGCCCAGCGGTCACCCCTTCCTAGAAGCTTTTCTAGGCCAGTTTAGCAAGGGTAGCCCCACACCCCCCATTGTCTGTGGTTTCACCTTCTGCACCATTGAGGTTCTCTTTATTTGTTTATGTACTTTTTTATCCTCTCCCTTCAGGCAAAATTGGGTGGTGATTGTGTCTGATTTATTCACTCTTCTATTGCCCTGTGCTTTGATTAACGCCTCTGATCATGTCTAGTGCCTCAGTTTCTATGTCTGGAAAGTGGGGATGCACGTTGCAGGGTTGCTTGAGCATGAAATGAATCGGGCTGAAGCACGTAGAGAGCCTGGCACCAAGTGGGGCCGAGTGGTTATTAGGTTAAATGAATGAATCATTGTCTCAACGTGGTCTCAGACCTTCCTCCTCACCTCCCAAAGCTAATAACCACTCCTCAAGACAGTCTCATGGCCCGAGGGGAAGACTAGATGCCCCCCAGGTCTCACCCCTGGGCCTCTGCCTCAACTGCCCTGGGTTCTCTTTCCATATGTGTGTCCAGGGGACCCCTGTGCTGCCTCCCACCCACCAGAGCAGGGAGTTTCTAGTCCCAGGCTCCTGGGCAGGGCAACTTGGCAGGATGAAGGGGCGTGGAGGCCAGCCCCAGGGACAATTGCCTCACTGTGCCCAGTGGTGGGCCCCGAGGCCAGCAGGCAGGGCTGACTGTGGCCCAGAGCCAGGACAGGAAGGCCAGCGGTGAGTGGACAGAAGCCCTCTGTCTCCTTCTCAGAGGGAGGCCCCTGGCAAGGTCCTGGGCAGCCTGGGCAGGACAGGCTGGTGTGAGTCAGCAGCACCTCCCGTCTGTACGGTTGACGAGGTGCCTCCAGGCCATCAGGGCCTCACTCTGACCTCTGATCAGCCCTGTTTTACAGATGAGGAAACTGAGGTTCAGGCAGGGGTTTGTGGCCTGTGAGACCTGTACTGGGGATCTCAGCAGATCTGTCTGACCCCAGGGCCTGGTGGAAGCCTGAGCACCCTGCTGTAGGGTCCCTGGCTCCTCCTGTCACTGGCAAGCGGCCTTTCTCCTTGAGGGTAACAGAACGAGACACCAGGGTGACACAGCGTGGGCTAGCGGCTCTCCTGGGTTCAAGCCCTCGCCTCCTTCACTTCGGCATGGCTCCATCTCAGCAGCTCCGCAGCGGAGTCCTGACCACACCGTACCCATTGAGTGCGAAGGGTGGGCCTGGGCAGAGCGGGCGGGGACACAGATCCCTTGTACTCTTGCACTCCTGGTCTGTGACCTGGCTTGTGGCTCGGTCTATGGGACGCCAGTGGCTGCCACATAAGTCGCGTGGCCAGGACCTGGTGCAGAGGGGGTCAGGGTGGCAGGGTGACCGCTTCCTCCATTGCTCTCCTTTCTACCCTAAGAATGGCCAAATACTTGCAGCCAACTATTGGCCCAGTCCTCTGGCAGGCATCCGTGTGTACCCAGAGCAGTAAAAACACTCCCACCCCATGGCCTGGCCATTCCAGGAATTGGTCCTAAAGGGACTACTGTGGCCGTGCACAGAGGCCCCATTGACGAGGCTCCCCAGCGCCTTTTTACCAGGGGAGACGGGACACCGAGCCAAGCCCCGTATGCGCCGTGGGCTGCTCCCCAGGGGTGAAGGGAGGAACGTTTAGACCGAAGCACACGGGAGATGGTGTTGAGTGGGGGGACGTGTCTGAGCGCAGCGTACTTCTGTGTAACTAAAACGCATCTCACCCAAGCCCGTGCAGGAGCTGAGAGTCCTGGAGAGAAAAGTCTCAGATGTTAGCACTGGTGTCTCTAGGGAGCTGGCCTGGCGCATAACTTTATTCCCCTTGCTGTTTTAGCTGTTGTTTTCTCAATGATGCAGTGACTCAATCTTGCTTGTTTAGTAAGCAGGAGGGGACCAGTTTAACAGAGAGGTCTGCGGCCTCCCCACCTCTTTGGAAATTGAGGCAAATCCCACAAACAACCCGCTTCTAGGGTCTGGGGCAGCTGGGACCTCCCTGCCCCAGGTGCCCTCCTGGCCAGGCCCTGTCCCCCAGCAGACTTGGAGCATGGGCTGCTTTCCACTGGCAGGCCAGGTCAGAGTGGCTGCCATGGGCTTAGAGCTGACTTCCTGAGGGCCCTAAACTCACACCGCGCAGCCTCCAGAGCCTCTGCTCCCATTCCTTTCAGGAACACGTCGGAGTATCTCATGGCCTCAGATGGCTCAGAGCCACCTATAACAGCTGGACCCTGCCCTGGGGCCCCTCTGGGTTCCTTCCAGAAAACGCTGGGTACTCTAGAGAATTCTTACAGCAGTGAGTGTGTTCTTTTTTTAAAATAGAAAGAGCTTTCTAAGCTTGGAATTCCCTGGGGAATTAACTGGATCTTGGGAGCTTTGGAAGCCAAAGGTACGCGTGCACAGACATTCCACCAAATTAAAACCACAGCGGGTGTCACGCCATACAACCCACGTATCTGCATGGCTAAAATAAAAAAAAAATAGTGACAGCGTGTAATGCTGGGAAGGATGCAAGGAAACGGGACCACACATCCCTTGCCGTAGGACTGTGAAATGGCACAGCCTCTCTAAAGATAATTTGGCGTTTCCTTTAATTCTTTTTGGCCTGGGCTGGGTTTGAACCCGCCACCTCCAGTATAGGGGGCTGGCGCCCTACTCCTTGAGCCACAGGCGCCGACCCTGGCGTTTCCTTTTAGGACTGGAAATGGACTAACCATATAATGCAGCGTTGCCCTCCTGGACATGTAGTCCAGAGGGACAGAGATTATGTTCACACAGCAGCCTGTACAAGGATGCCGTGTAGCAGTCATAACAGCCCCCGCACCAGACACTGCCGAGACACCCTTCAGCAGGTGAACGGTTGTGTGAATTGTCACACCGTGCCTGGGAGTGCTGCTCAGCCATAGACACACAACTGGGCACGTGAGTGCAGGTGGAGAGGCTACAGCAGGTGACGGAAGGAAGCCTTAGAAAGGGGCACACCTATGATTCCATTGGTACGGCATCCTTCAAATGACAAAATTACGGGGATGGAGAGCACACGGGCAGGCGCCAGGGGTGAAGGTAGCCACAGAGGGCGGCCAACTGGCTTGATCGTGGCAGTGGTCACACAGCTACCTAGGGAATAGGGTTACGTGGACACATACACACACAGAGGCTGGTGTCCCTGGTGAAGTCAGAATAGCTTCTCTGGGCTGGCCCGTGTCATCGTCCCAGTGTTGATGTGTGCTGTATGGTTGTGTAAGGTATTTGCATTAGAGGCTGGGTGGGGGGCATGCATGGGACCTCCTTGTACATTTTGTTTGGAACTTCCTTTGAATCTGTGGTTATTTTATTAATTTTTAATTTTATTTGTTAGAGACAGAATCTCACTCTGTCACCCGGGTAGAGTGCTATGGTGTCATAGTTCATAGCAACCTCAAACTCTGGGGCTTGGGCGATCCTCCTGCCTCAGCCTCCCACGTAGTTGGGACTACAAGCGCCTGCCACGACATCTGGCTGAGTTTTTCTATTTTTAGTAGAGATAAGGTGTCACTCTTGCTCAAGCTGGTCTTGAACTCCTGAGCTCAATCAATCCACCCCCTAAGCCTCCCAAAGTGCTAGGATTATAGGCATGAGCCACTACGCCCAACTTATCTATGGTTACTTAAAATAAAGCTTTTTTTTTTAAGCCCAAGGTGTGGGAATTTAGTTTCTGACTTAATTGGTCTGGGTTAGGGCCCAGGCATCAGTATTTCTTATTATTTACTTGTTTAAATTTCCAGTTGTTCTGAGGGTAGGTACCATGAGGCCACATTGCTTACATTTGTAAGGCAAAGTCTAAGTTGTAGCCATGTTTCTCACTTTGAGAGTGTGCCGCACACCCGCACTTTGTTCCAGCTGGGAAGGACCCACTGGCTCCCCTCCCCCTCTGCTTGGATTCAGTTGAGTTGCGTGAGCAGTTTTGTTAATCTACATGTTCCAAATTACTGTTGAGTGCACGTGATGCCTGTCTTTCCATTCTTATGATAACTTTAGTCAGGAGAGTCCTCTCCAAATCCATCTAAATTGTAACAAAGGATACAAACTCTCTATCTTTTTATAGCTGGATAGTATCCCACAGTTTATTAATCCATTCATGTGTTGAAAGGAACCCGAGTTGTTTCCACATGTTTATAATCGTAAATTGGGCTGCTATAGACCACCGAGTGCAAATGTCCTTATGTACGGTAGAATGATGTTTTTTATTGGGGGTAGGGTAAATATCTAGTAATGGGATTGCAGGAGCAAATGGGAAGGTTCAATTTTAGTTCTTTGAGGACTGTCCATACCTCTTTCCATAGAGGCTGTGCTAGTTTGCAGTCCCACCAACAGTGCAGGAGTGTTCCCTTCTCTCTGCACCCACGCCACCTCGTGATGTGACGGGCCATCCTCACGGGGGCTAGGTGATATCTCAAAGTGATTTTGATTTGCATTTCCCTAATAATTAGAAACAACAAGTGGTTTTTCATGAGTTTTCTAGCCGTTCTTCTGTCCTCATGAGAAAAGATTCTGTTCATATCTCTTGCTCAGGTTTTAATGGGGTGGTGGTTCTTTTTTTTGTTGATTTGCTTGAGTTCTTCATAGATTCTGGCTATTAGCCCTTTGTTGGATTTGTAATGTGCACATATTTTCTGCCATACTGAAGGTTGTCTTTTTGCTTTGTTGATTGTGTCCTTAGCTGTGCAGAAACTTTTAACTTGATCAGGCCCCAATTTATTTTTGTTGTTGCTGCATTTGCCTCTGAGATCTTCTTAAGTTCTTTCCCAAGACCATTGTTGCTAAGAGTCTTTCCCACGCTTTCTAACAGATTTTTTATAGTTGTTGAGGGTCTTAGATTTAAAGCTTCTATTCCTCATTAATTAATTTTTGTAAGTGGTGAGAGGTGGGTGTCCAGTTTTAGGCTTATTCATTTGGCTAACCAGTTCTCCCAGCACCATTTATTAAGTAAGGATTCTTTTCCCCAGTGGATGGTTTTGTTTGCTTTATGAAAGGTCAAATGGTGATAGGGGACTGGTTTCATCTCCACCTTCTCTGTGCTGTTGCATAGACCTGTGTTTGTATGCCAGTGCCATGCTGTCTGGATCGCTATAGATGACTTGAAGTATAATCTGAAATCTGCTGACATGATTCCTTCAGATTTGCTTTTACCATGTACAGTTGCGTTGGCTATTCAGGGTTTTTTTTTCTGGTTTCATACAAAATGTAGAACTTTTTTTTTCAAGACCTTCTGGGTATGACACTACTTAATGGGGATGGCATTGAATCTGTAGATTACTTTGGATAGTAGCGACATCTTAACAATGTTGGTTCTCCCCAGCCATGAGAACCAGTCTGTTCTGTTCTGTTAAAACATCCAGTGCTCTGGGCAGTACCTGTGGCTCAAAGGAGTAGGGTGCTGGCCCCATATGCCACAGGTGGTGGGTTCAAACCCAGCCCTGGCAAAAAACTGTAAAACAAACAAACAAACAAATCCACTGCTCTTTCTTTCCTCACTGTTTTGTGGTTCTCTCTGTTGAGATCCTTCATGTCATTTGTTAAGTAAATTCCAAGGTATTTCAGTTTTTTTTGGTGCTATTATGAAGGGTATTGTATCTTTGATACGATTCTCAGTTTTCCTGTTTTTGGCATATATGAACACTGATTTTATAACCAAAGATGTTGCTATAGTTATTGGTCACTTCACAGAATCTCATGGTTGAGTCCTGGGGTTTTTCTAAGTATAATATCATATAATTAGCAAAGACTGATAGTTGAAGCCCATTTGGATGCCCCTGATGTCGTTCTCTTGCCTCGAACTTCCAGCACTATGTTGAACAGCAGTAGCAATAGTGGACATCCTTGTCTGATTCCAGTTCTAAGTGGGAAAGCTTTCAGTTTTACTCCATTAAGTGTGATATTGGCTGTGGGTTTGTCATAAATGGTTTCTGTTAGTTTAAGAAATTTCCCATGTATGCCTGTTTTCTTAAGTGCTGTGCTCAAAAAAGGTTGCTGAATGTTGTCAAATGCTTTTTTATATCTATTGAGAGGACTATTATGGTCTTTGTTTTTGATTCTGCTTATGTGGTGAATTACAGTTTGAATTTGCATCTGTTGAACCAGCCTTGCATCCCTGGGATAAAGCCCACCTGGTCATGTATGATTTTTTTAGATATAACCGAATTCTGTCTGCTAGGATTTTACTAAATATTTTTGCATCAATATTCATTAATAATATTGGTCTATAGTTTTCCTTTTTTTGTTAGCTTCTATCCTGGTTTTGGTATCAGGGTGATACTTGCTTCATAAAAGGAGTTGGGCAGGTTCCTTCCTTTTCAATGTTTGGAATAGGTTCTGCAGTGCAGGAACAAGCTCTTCTTTGAAGGTTTGGTAGAATTCTGGTGTGAAACCGTGTAGCCTAGGACTTTTGGGGGGGGAGGGGAGTTTTTTTATTGTTGGAATTTCAGTGCTTGATATTGGTCTGTTCAAAAAATTTATTGCTACCTGGTTGCATCTAGAGAGGTAGAGTTATTCCAGGAATTGTTTCATTTTCTCCACATTTTCAAATTTCTGGGCATAGAGTTTTCTATAGTCTTCAGTGATCTTTTGTATCTCTGTAGTATCTGTTGTAATTTCCCTTTTTTGTTTCTGATTGAGGTTATTAGAGATCTTACTTTTCTGTTTCTTTTAATCTGACCAAAAGGTTTTTTAATTTTACTTATCTTTTCAAGGAACCAACTTTTTGATTTGTTTATTTTGGAATGGTTCTTTGGTTCTTGATTTCATTTTCATTTAGTTCTGATCTGATTTGAGGTTATTTCCTTTCTTCTGCTATGTTTGAAATTGGATGGCTCTTTCTTTCCAGTTCCTTAGAGATGATTCATTAGATGGTTGATTTGTGCTCCTTCAGATTTCTGGAAGTGGGCATCTAATGTGATAAATTTCCCTCTTAGAACTGCTTTTGCAATGTCCCACAGGTTTCGATAGCTTGTGGCTTCATAGTTGTTTTGTTCAAAGGATTTGGTTATTTCCTTCTTTATCTCCTCTTTATTTCTTAAAAGAAACCCAGGTTGTCTGCCATGCAGCAGGGCATAGGAACACGGACCATACCCCCATTCAGCAGAGGGGGACTGAAGCCAGAGAAGGGAAGCGGTTTTATGAGAGGTGGCAGATGAGCCAACTACCTGAGGTGTGGGCTGCCTGGAACGAGCACCAACCCCATCTGAGCCTAAGGTCTGGGCTTTTTCTGCTGCTTCAGGCTGGAGCTGAAGCCTGGATATGAATCAGGTTGTTTAGTTTTTATCTTCATATAAATTTTTTTTGGAATATTACATGTACACATATACGTACACACACAGTAAACTGAGTACTTCTTCAGTGTGTGGCTTGGATAATTGAGAGAAACTGAACACACTCGTGTAACCAGCTCCCAGACCACAGAACAGGCTGTACCCAGCCTCCCAAGACCCTGTCATGCTGCTGCTAATCACAGTCCAGCCCCCAGGATCCTCTCCTAACTTCATACAGCACAGAGCACAGAGCAAGCAGTTTCTCCTGATCTTGAACTTCAGGCCCAAGATAGTCTGTTCCTTCTAAAAAGGAAAAGGATGAAGCTGTCCTAGGAGGCTGGTAGGAAATAGAGCTAGAGCAGGGGTGGCAGGTCTTTGTCTGGGATGGCCAGAATGAACGATTTGTCCCTGGAGCTAGAGAGAAAGATGTAGAATGCCCTGGAGCCCTGCCTGGATGATTTGGGCCTGTGTGTCTGTGAGCCTGGATCAAAGTCCCCCAGAGGTGCTGGGGAACCTGGGACAGGAGAGGTAAATCAGCTCCATCAGGGTGGACAGAGCCCTGAACTTGGGGCAGGGTAGCTTCCACTAAGCCTGGGCACCCCTGTGCCTCTCCCAGCCTATTTCCCTGTTATATAAAATGAGGAGCATATATATATATATATATATATACACACACACACACATACATACATACATATACACACACATATATAAAAAGATAAATATTAACATAGAATTAGGCTCCGCGCCTGTGGCTCAACGGGCTAAGGCGCCAGCCACATACACCTGAGCTGGCGGGTTCGAATCCAGCCCGGGCCCGCCAAACAACAATAACGGCTGCAACCAAAAAATGGCCAGGCGTTGTGGCGGGCGCCTGTAGTCCCAGCTACTTGGGAGTCGGAGGCAAGAGACTCGCTTGAGCCCAGGAATTGGAGGTTGCTGTGAGCTGTGATGCCACGGCACTCTATCCAGGGATAGCTTGAGGCTCTGTCTCAAAAAAAAAACAAAACATAGAATTAAAATATTAATAGAATATTTATGTATGTGCATGTTAATATAACATTTATATTTTATTTTTATGCTGTTGGTATCATTAATAACTACGTAATATAGTACAATATAAGGTGTATTGAATCTTACACTAGTCACAGCTGGCTTTTATAGAGTGCTAACTCTGTTCCTGGCATTAAATACTTTAATGTGTTAACTTATTTAATTTTCCCAAAACATTATAGGTGGAAAAAAACCGATATGGGTCACAGAGAGGTTAATTAACTTGCCCAAGGTCACAGAGCTAGGATGTGGCACAGCTAGAGTTTGAACCCTGGCCTTCTTGGCGCTAGAACTCATGTGTTGACCTTGAAGCGCTAACATCTCAACATACACTATTATATGTAAGACAGTAGCTGTATGACTATCTCAAATATATGTACAGTGGCGCTTCCTGGTTTGAAAGGCATTTTGTTTTGGGGGCAATTATCTCCTTTCTCCTCAACAGCCTTGGGGATAAGAGCTCTTACTGCTGCCCCATATTCCACATTTGAAGGCTCAGGCATGAAGATTCTATTGCCAGTTCAGGGCAGGTTCGCAACAGTTAGGGCGGGTTCTAGATCCAGAACCTGGGTAGGGCCTCTCCAAGGACCCCATGCACCCTCACTCTGGACCCTTCCCACTCAGGCTGTGCCTTTTCCACTCACTGCTGTTCTGAGCCACAAAGGAGGTGGCAGGGAGACGAATGCCTCATTCTTGGCTAAACAAAGCAACAGATATCTGGAACCCAGTGGGAGGGTCTCCAGCCAGGCCTACTAGGCTATACGGGGGAGTCACTGAGAGGGCAACGGGGACCACCCAGTACTTCAGGCCACAGAGGAGTCCCCAGGGGTGGGCAGGGACATAGGTGGGGAGAAGTGGAGAGCCCAAGCAGGGGCCCCCGTTTGCTGTGATATTCAGAGCTGCGTCCACAGCAGACCATGCGGGCTGTGCATGACCATTTCCTCTCAGCCCTGTGAATGCATGTTGTGTCCAGCAGACAGGTCTCCAATTTCATGTGTGGACTCCATCGACCATGCTGTCTGTCCTGTGGGCCCATATATCACTGTATGGTACAGTGTCACTGAACCTCCTTCTTGGGGCTGGGGTGAAGACTGAGTTAATACATGTAAAGTGTTAACACTAATACCTATCACTTAGGAACTGCTCAAAAAATGTTTGCTGTTCTTAGGGAACTAGGAGAAAGTAGAAAGAAGAAGGGAAGGAGGGAGAGAGGAAAGGGGGAAAGGATTCTGTGGAGGTGGGGCAGGGTAGACAGAGAAGACTCCCACAAAGGGGTTGACGTCTTAGCAGGGTTTTGAAGGATGTATAGGAGTTTGCTACTGGCTAAAGAGGCAGGGAATGGAATGGTGTTCTCAGTATGCTCAGCCACACTTTCATCGTCTATAAAGAAGGGCATGATTCCATGTGCCTCATAAAGTTAACGCAAGTGTGAAATGAGGGAGCGTTTGGAAGATGCACCCAGCATGAGGTGGGCTCCCTGCAGGAGATGAGGAATATACACGTTTCATGATGTGGCCAACAGGACCAGAGCTGGGGAGCTTATAGCGGGGCAGCCCTGGGCCTGGCACAGTGGGCTCTGCCTATGGGGGACCCAGTCCCGTTTTGCTGCATCTCTGTTGCATCTTACATCTGATCCGCATCTGAGCAGCCAGGCTGGGGGGAGTGGGGAGAGGGTCCTTGTGTCCAGACCCAGGGCTTCTGAAAGGCTGGCTTTCCTTGCCACACCCAGCCGGGGTCTTGGCGGGGAGGGAGGGCAGGCCTGCTTGCCAGCCCTGCTCACTCACCCTTCTTGAAAACCTGCTGCCTGCCCCAGAGCAGGTCAAGGACTATGATGTGACCAGTGTCTTCCCCTGACCAGTCCAGGAAGACAGCACGGGTCATCCTGACACTGCTCCTCATGTCTTCTTTTCTTCTTGCATTTTGCCAAAGCATTGTTGGAAAACAGGCAGAGCTGTTGCACCAATGGCAAGTGGCCCCAGGTAGACTCAGGCTTCCGGGGACAAGGGAGCACCATGTGACCTCTTTAGCTGGGATGGAGCAGGAGGAGGCAGGACAGGGTTATGGACAGGAGCCCCGAAGGGGTGACATCTGGAGAGAACATGGGGTCTAGCAGCAGTGACGCTTGAAGCTAGACAGGAAGTAGCAGAACCATGGCAGGAGGGTCAGCCGTTAGCAGTGGAGGGGCTTCCATCCCAGCTCCAGTATGAGGACAAGCAGGAAAACTGAGGCTGAAGCTTGGGCGGCCCATGGTAGGCACCTGGTATTGGCTCAAAACATCAGAGCCCCTAGTGGCCAAGCACAGGCCCACAAAAGCAGGTGCCCTGAACTGTGGCCTTGGGAGGAGAGAGGTATGTGGGGTGGGTGTCCGTGTGGAAAAGCAGCGTGACCCTGGAGGAGGGGTCTCCAGGGATGTGTCTGTGTCATAGCAGAAGCTACCCAGGTGGACAGGGACAAGCACATTGGGAGAGTGAGGCTCCTGGCCTGGTGGAAGGCACTGGCCCCAGGCCCCAAAGATGTGGGATGTCAGGTGTGTGCCAGGCAGAGCAGACAGAGGCTCTCATTTCTTCACAGTCCTTTGAGATGCCTGAGTCGCCCCCTGAGATATATACTATTACTATGTCCATGTTACAGATGAGGAACCTGGGTACAGAGAGGTGAAGGGATTTGCATTGAATCCCATGACTAGTCAGTGTTAGAACCAGGGTTGGATCAGGGTTTGGGTGGCTCCTGGGCCCATATCTATTAGCGCAGACAGAACTTAGTCAGAGGGCAGCGCCTGTGGCTCAGCAAGTGGGGCACTGGCCCCATATGCCGAAGGTGCAAAACAAAAAAAAAAAAATAGCCGGGCGTTGTGGCGGGTGCCTGTAGTCCCAGCTACTCGGGAGGCTGAGGCAAGAGAATCGCCTAAGCCCAGGAGTTGGAGGTTGCTGTGAGCTGTGTGATGCCATGGCACTCTATGGAGAGCAATAAAGTGAGACTGTCTCAACCAAAAAAAAGAAAAAAGTTGGTCAGAGGGAGCAGAAACCCAGATGCAGAGCCGTCTGTGGGCAGGGGACCAGGGCTGCAGGGCTCCCAGCCTGGAGGCTGAGCAGGCTTATTCTTGGTCCTGGAAGGACTCCTGGTGCAGGCCTCACTGCGGAAGGAGCTTGGTGATCCCAGACTGGGCGCTGTGGCTCCCACCTATGATCCTAGCATTCTGGGAGACCGAGGAAGGTGGATTACTTGAGCTCACAAGTTCAAGACCAGCCTGAGCAAGAACATGACCCCATCTCAAAAACCTAGTTGGGCATTGTGGCAGGCGCCTATAGTCCCAGTTGCTTGGGAAGCTGAGGCAAGTGAATCACTTGAGTCCAGGAATTTGAGGTTGCTGTGAGCTATGACGCCATGGCACTCTACCAAAGGTGACAAAAAAAAAAACGCTGTCCCAGCTGGAGAGGCTGTTTGACCCTGCCCACAGTGCTTCCTTTCCCTAAGCAGGAGGAAGCTGGACTTGTTGCCCAGGGTCCTTTGTGACTGAACCCCGTGGAGTAGCATGTAGGGGGGGAACAAGGCAATTTCTCTGCTGACCCATGAGGGAAAGAAGGCACATGGTTTCTTGCATGTGGGGGTAGGGCAGGTGCTCTTCCCAGGCTCTCACCTGCCCCAGGGGTTGTCCTGGGGCCACCCAACAAAGCTTGAGCCAGCATGGCCCTAAGGCTGTGGGACCATCAGTAACCCTGTCTCACTTTCGCCACCTCAGGAGCTCCCTGGAAACTGGAAGCAGCCTCTCCACCGACCGCTACAGGTACTGTGCCCTCCACTCCAGCCCACCTTGGGAACCTCTCAGCCCACACTGCCCATCTGTTCCTAGGGCAGGCACCCAAGCTGCCATTAAGGGAAATTAGCCCACAATTTAGCCAAAAAAAAATCCTCAATGACCAGAGCTACTGCCTACATGTCCCCTAAGAATAGCTGTAGCTTGGAGGGGTACCCCCAAAGACCAGGGCTGCCACTGAAGATCCCCAAGGATCAGGGCTCAGCCAGAAATCCCCCGAAGGCCTGGGCCCGGCTGAAAGGCCCCCGAGGACCAGGCTGCAGCTGACATTCCTCTGAGATCCAAGGCTAGCAGGTCCCTGGGGACCATTCCCTGCTGGCAGTTCCCATGACGACCAAGGCCGCAGCCTGCACAGAGCCCGGTAGTTTCTGCAGGCTCACAGCCTGCACTGGGAGAAGCCGATGTCTGAGGGTCTCTGCGCTTGTGTGCTTTGTCTTGGTGTTTCCAGCCGATGTCTTCTGTTTCCATAAAGAAAGGATTGGAGACAGTGCTAATCAGGAAGACTTGGCTCCCAGGCTCATGGCAAGAAAAACTAGTGGCAGGCAGCTTGCTGTCGGGGTGCAGGGGGCTCAGAGGGCCGTGCATGGTGCATGGATGTGAATCTGGGGACACCTCTGTGCTGTAGAAGTGCCGAGAAGCTGCCCCCAGGAAAAGGCGTGCTGTGTGAGGACTCCTGAGGGTGGGTGTACAGGGCGGGAGGCAGGGAGGGGAGCTGGAGGTGGGCCAGCAGAGCTGTGTCCTGCTCAGGAGCTCGCGTCTGTGAGAGAGAGACTCAGAGGTGGTGAACCCTGTCACTGCAGGCACCACCACGTGTCCATCCAGGTTGCAACAGATGCTCGCAGGAACTAGATGGTTGTAGCAGCCAACCCTGAATCCTCACGGCTGTGAGGAGCGAGGGCCCTGAGCTGACAGCACCCTCGGTGCATTCCTGGGGGACAAAGAGCCAGGTTGTAGTGTGTGCACACACACTCTCACACACTCATGTAACCCTCTGTGTAGACACTACACTGTCACACCCACTGGCAATCACACCAGGATGTGTTCTGTGGAGTGAAAGCGGACAGTTCTCATGGCTACCCAGCCACAGGGGGCTGTTATCAGCCCACTTTGCAGAAGTTACTTGCTCAGGATTTGAAGCTGGGAGGCAGAGCTAGGATTTGAAGTGGTGGGTGTCCTGGTGTGAATACTGCCCCTGGCACATTCCCTGCGCTCGGCTTCACATGCAGTGGTCACAGTCTCCCCTGTGCATGCACAAACACACACGCAACATCTGAACATTCCCACCTCGGTTCTTCCTGCAGTCAGACCCTCACACCTGCACACCTTCTAGTAGACAGACGTGCGCGTGCACACACATGCGTGCACTTAGACACACCCATGGCCACCTCTCATCTTGGCACGTTATTGCACACTCACACCCCCACGTACCCCTGCCAGGCTGGCTTGGGGAGTCATAGGTCTGTGGGTGTCTGCGTCAGAGTGGCCTTGGCCTGGGAGAGGAAGGTCAGGGAAACTCCTATAGGCAGCTGAGCCACTGGCTTCTCCAAAACCCACCCACATTGCTGTTGGCAGTGTAACTCCACCTGCATTGTCCCCTCTGCTGGCCAGCTAGTCAGGCGCCCTGCTCAGGGCCAGGCCAGGAAAGCTCTGGAGGGAAGGAAGGGTAGAGGGGACTCTTTGCTTCAGGGTGCAAGGGGGCTGGGCAGGTCCTACACTGAGCCCTCCCCACTCCGGTTAGGCTGCACACTTCTCCATCACACTGGACAAGGCACTGGCCACACTTGACCCCAAAGCCAAAGACCCCAGAACTCCCTTCTCTGGGAGGACAGAGCTGGGGGTCATAGCAGAGGCTGCAGGAGCCCCCTCCTCTATTCGGCCATTATTTCCTGAGCGCTTGTAGGTTTCAGGCACTCGGGATACCTCAGTAAACAGTCCTGCTGGCTTTGCAGAGCTTCTGTGTCAGGTGGGGGACAGGCAGAAAACAAGGAAATTGCTCTTTGATATAAGATGGTGATAAGACTATGAAGAAAAATAAATCCGTGTAAAGGGAATGGAGAGTGACGGGAAAATGGTCAGGGAAGCCCTCTTCGAAGAGGTCCCATTCCGCCAGAGGCTAGAAAGAAAGGAGGGATAGAGTGTCACTGGGAGAGCAGCCTGCGCAGAGGCCCTGAGCTAGAGCATGTTCTGCCCTCATTCCTGTGATTCTGCTATGACACGTGTCCTCATTCCAACCCTCACAGCAGCCTTGGACATAGAGCCAAGATCAATGTTCCCATTTCACAGATGAGGAAAACTGAGATCCAAAGACCAGAAGGAGCGTTGATGCCAGACCAGGGCTAGGACCAGGGCTCCCACCACTACCAGGCCTCATGTGCTTTTTGAGTAGTGGAGGCATCTGTCTTCCTGCTCTACAGAACCCTGCCCTTGGGCACAGTTCAGGAGGTGCCATGCAGCCTGGCCCGGCCGCCACAGAGGTTCTGGAGGCCCCCGCACAGCCTGGGAATTCAGAAACAAAGGTCCCGGCCAGCAATTGCTGCCTTTCAAAGACTCAGCCAGCTTCCTCTGCCACAGGCGTGAGAGGGAAGCTAATGTCCTTGTCCCAGGGGAGGGGGTGGGCAGCACTTGAGGACAGCTGGCCTGCCCATGCTACCTTGGCAAACGGGCCCATTACCCTCTGCAGGCGATCTTGTGCCTCCTCCCTACGCACCCCAGGTGCCTGCTCAGTTACCAGGTGGGGTGTCCTGCGTCCAGCCTGGGCCCATCACCCTCCACAGGCGACCTTGTGCCTCCTCCCCATGTGCCCCAGGTGCCCGGTCAGTTACCTGTGGGGGGTGTCTTGTGTCCAGCCTGGGTTCATCCTAGTGATGCTGGGAGGGCCCTTTCCCCTCGCTGCCCTCCCACTCCCCATTTGTATGGTGGCAGGTGTGTCCTGGCCCGGCCATCCAGGATGGGAGTTCAAGGGAAGGTTACTCTGCAGACAGGGTTTCTTAGCCTCGGCACTGCTGACACTTTGAGCTGGATCATTCTTCACTGTGGGGTCTTTTCTGTGTTTTGAAGGATGTTCAGTATCCTTGAAATGCCACTGGATGCCAGCAACCCCTCCCCAGCTGTGACAGCTAAAAGTTTTTCCAGACACTGGAGTGTCTGCAGACATGCCTGTAGGGAGCAAGCAGGTTGCCCCTGGTTGAGGACGACTGCTCTAGAAGCAGCCCATTTGCTAATGACAGGCTGAGAAAACGCCCACCCACGGTGGGGCCTTGGTTCTTTGCATGGGGCTGGATCAGGCCCCTGAGAGCCAGGCAGCCCTCTGGGGGCACCAACTCCCATCTGAGGCTGGTGTTCCTGGCATGTCCCCTCCTGCTGGTAGTTCCCAGGCTCTCTGTGCACACTCCTGGGGATGGGATCTTCTGAGTCCCAGTTTCCTCATCTGAGGGGGCGGAGAGGGGTTGCCAGGATTCCGTGTTTGGATGGAATGTGACCATTGCCCTGCCCACAATGATGGGGCCCTTAAGTAGCCAGAGGGGATGTGGACGGTGCACCTGGGAGAGATGAGACCAGACCAGTGATTCTGAGCCCTGTGGCTGTCAGGCTTTATGGGTCTCTGAGCCACCCACTGGGTCTTGGGTCCCCCTGCCCAACATGTCCCTGTCTCTCAGCCCAGCCATTTCCCTGCCACTCTCCCACCCTCCCTGGTTAGTGACAGGATTCCCCTCCGGCAGCCAATGAGCGGCTGTCATCACGGTTCCACTTTAGATTTTATCAATGTGTCCCCGTCGCCTGGGCAACTGGCGCTGGGCAGCCCTGTCAGTCTTTCTCCTGCTTCTCAGAGCCAGCTGCTCCCACCCCAAGCACCATGTGGCTGCGTGGTGAGTTTTCCCTCACACAGACCGGACCGGGATTCCACCAAACATAATTTCTCTGGCAAAAACGCTGGTTTCTGTCTGTCGCCTTGACCCCTCCCCACCTGCGCCCCCTGGGTCTTCCCTGGCCTCAGTCATTCTGGGCCAGGCAGGCAGGTGGACACCTGCCCAGCCTGTGCTGGTGGGGCCGCCGGGAGCCTCAGGTCCTGGTTGGAAGAACAGATTTTCAGAGCCACTGTTGGGAGCCTTGGCACTCAAGTCCCCCAGGATGACGGGCTGGGGGTTTCCACAGCTGAACACAGCCAAAGCTGCTGCAGTTTGCCCCAGGGACCCCCAGGGGAGCCCCAAGAAGCACCAGCCACCAGAAACAGCAGCAGCGTGAGACTGGCTGGGTGAGCCGCGTGAGTGAATTGCTAGGCTTTTGTGCTCGCCGCTCTTTGTATTGGAGGCGTGCACTGTGCGCGCAGCGCCGGGTCGGGCCATGTGAGCAGGGGCCACCGTGGCAGGGACGGGGCGGGCCAGAGCAGCCAGTCCTCCAGCTCCCACCAGCCCCCTCCGTGCCTCTGTGGAGGAGTTACTGCAGGTCCAGCTGGAAACTAAGGTGAAAATGCTCAAGTTCAAGGCCTTTTGCCTGGATTACTGGCAGTTCCTGTGCCTACAGCCACTGCATGGGGCCTACAGAAGGTAAGTGGACCTCTGGGGAGGACTTTGGCCACTAGGGCAACAGGGCCTGGAGGGAAAATTCGCCTTGAGCCTACCTGACCGCAGGGCTCCCTCACCTCAGCATAGGGTCCCGGCCACTGGCCTAGAATGGTGGTGGCATTTGCCACTATTCACTTTGTAACTCAGCTTAAGTATTTTTCTCTCCTGTCCCTCCAGCCTTGAAACTGGTAGGGTTTCTGCAGAGAAATGGTCCCTCTGGACTGCTCTGTGGTCAAGCACTGTGTGTGTTCCTAGGGCAGGCGTGGTCCTGAGCAGGCGTGATCTCACAGGAGAGCGGCCGTGCAGGCCTGGGGGTCTGCAGCCTGACTCCGCCACGGCACAGCCCTTCCAACCATGTGAGCTGCTGTGTCTGAGAGCTTCCACTGCCTCCACCCAAGCACGGGTCTGGGGAGGCATGGCGGGGCATCCCTGGTCTAGAGGTCAGAAGACCGGAGTTCAAGTCCCCTCCCTGGCTATGTGACCTTGGACAGGTCTCTCTCCCTCTCTGAGCCCCCTTTTTCATGACTTGGACCTGATGACACGTGGTGGGTTTGAGGACTGCTGCCTGGGGTTGACGCAGGTTGCAGGCACCACAAGCCTAAACGTTCAGATCCGCGGCAATGTCTTTCAGATGTGTGTCTGTTCTGTACAGACACCTTGGTCAAGAAACACCTGTGCCAGGGCTGGCAGGAGAGCACAGTGGAGCCATCGCCATGGTCGCCTTTCACAGCTCGTAATTAAAGACATTGTGGAGGGATTTGTTCCGTCCATGCCGAGGGAATTAGTTTTTCCTGATCTCACACTCTGTGGAGTCTGCGGCCATTAGCATGCAAGCTATTCTGGGAAAGTGCAGGAGCTTTCTTTCTTCTTCCAGTGGGCTTTCTCTGAAGGGGGCGGGCACGGAGGGTCTCACGGCAGCCGTAGAAAGGAAGTCCCCACTCTTGGGCGGGTGCCAGGGAGAGTAGCCTGTCTGCATCTGATTAGTGCCGGCAGCTTCAGAGCAGGGCGCAGGCACCTGGTTGGCCCTCAGCACCGTGGAGAGGATGGGCCTTTCACCCACCCCGCCCCTGTTGGTTTGTGTGGCCTGGGCTGGGCATGTCCTGGCTTCATGGGGGAGGTGACAGCTGAGCCCATGGTGCAGCACCTGAAGGAATTAGCTGAACTGGGGAGGACAAGTGTTCCGGGCAGAGGGAAGAGCATACGGAAGACCCAGAGGCTTTAAAAGGGAGAGGTGTCTTCAGGCCGTGGTGAGAGGCCAGGGAGCTGGGAGGGGGCTCGAGGGGCCAAAGTCCAGGACCCAGAGCTGGGCTCTGCCCTGCAGTCCTTGGAGGGCCCATGAAGGGTCTTGGAGGTAGTGGCAAGCAAGGGCCCCACGCTGGGGTCCTTTGGTCCAAGTGTGAGAGGCCTGGCTCAGACTCTGGGAGAGACCAGTGAGAGCCCTCTGCCCCCGACTGCAAGGCTCCTCTTCAGAGTGAGTGCTTTTTTTTTCAGGCCCCCACGGTGCTCCAAAGACACATGGGGTATAGTCCTTGAGGAGCTCCAGCAAGGGGTAAAGACCCTATGACACATCCTGAAAGCCAAGGATGCTCCCAAGCAGAGATGTCATGCAGACAGCAGCAGCCTGAGGGAGGTCATACAGGGGAAACCTAGTGCGGCTTCCTGCAGGTGGCGGGATCTGAGCGGGGCCCAGATGCAGAGGTGGGTTTTCCAGACAGGAAGGCAATGTGGGAAGAATGCAAGGGATGAGCAAATGTGTGGGATGGGCCTGGCGTGGTCATGAGGTTGTCCCAGGTGAGGCTGAAGCTTCAGGCGTGTGTCAGGGGAAAAAGCTGGAGAGAAGCGCGGGGCAATGACAGAGCCGAGGCTGGCTGAGCGCCTGCTGCGAGAGACCCCTTCTGAGCACCAGTGCTGAGCACTAATCCGTGAAGTAGGGGGCACAGTTCTCCCATTTTCCAGGTGATGAAGCCAAGGCACGGGAAGAGTTTGCCCAGAGTCACGTGGCTGGTCAGTGGTGGGGATTTAACCAGGTGGTCTGGCCACTAGGCCACTCCAGCCATCCACCTTGGCAAATGTATGCTTGGGGCTGGGGGGCAGTCTATCATTTACTGACCATGAATAATGGTGATGCATCAGCCGGGTGCAGGAGAACTCAGGCTTTGTGGTCAAACCTCACCCTGGCTGGGAGCTTAGAAAAGTCCCTTCCTCTGCACACCTCTGTAAAACATGGGGGAGGGGGAGGCTGAACCCACCTCTCTCGGCCCTGGTGAGATTTATAGGGTAGATGCCAAGAAAACGCAAGATCGGTGGCATTTAATGGGGGCTTAGCAAGTGGCAGTCATTTCCCAGACAGGTCCTCCCCCTGGAAGGCTTTGTGAATGGAGCCACTTGGCTTTTTGCCGGATGCCATATTCTGTTGTTTAAAACAGTGCTCCAAAACTTAAGAGTATGAAAAGGGCGTTTTGCAGACAATGCATAATTAACCACTTCTAAACACAGGGTGTGCCAGGCTCCCTTGAAGCTGTTAATTATTCTTCATTAGTGATCTTAAATTAATGTAAAATAATCTTGGGATTCTGCCAGAGGCCGGGACTGGGGGAGGAGCTGAGCTCTTATTTCAACTAGGAAGCAAAAGGAAGTGTCCCCCCGGCACCTCCTCTGTGGAGGGCAGCTCTGCAAAGCTCTGGCTGTGGCTCAAAGGCCATGTGGGAGGTGGTGAACCCTCTGCCTGTCCCCAGAGCCTGACAGACCTCAGGGTGCTTTGGTTAACGAAATAATAACTCAGATGCAAGAAAAACATGGGGAGTAGTCTACTCACTGGCCAGCCTCAGCAATAAACTGATGTGGCAATAGCCCCTGTGGGTCCCCTCAACTCCCATCCCAGCCCCAGCTTCCCCAGGGCTGACCCTAAACAGAACCCTTTCTTTGGGGTTTGTATTTCCCATGCACATTTTTATAACTTTTCTAACACTAAAGATTGTTGTAAAACTTTAGGTACATGGCATTATAACCTGTAACTTGGTTTTTTACATGTTAACTATTTTCAAATGTGTAGTTCTGTGTGTTTTTTTTGTTTTGTTTTTTTCTTTTTGAGACAGAGTCTCACTCTGTGCCCTAGGTAGAGTGCCATAGCGTCATAGCTCACAGAAACCTCAAACTCCTAGGTTCAAGTGATCCTCCTGCCTCAGCCTCCCAAGTAGCTGGGACTACAGGAATGTGCCACCACATCTGGATAGCTTTCCTATTTTTATTTATTTTATTACATTCTTTTAAAACAGAATCTCACTCTGTTGCCCTGGGTAGAGTGCCATGGCATCCTCATAGCTCACAGTGACCTTAAACTCTTAGACTTGAACAATCCTCTTGCCTCAGCCTCCTGAGCAGCTGGGACTACAAACACCTGCTACAGTGCCCGGCTAGTTTTTCTTGTTTTTAGTAGATACAGGGTCTCACTCTCTCTCAGACTGGTCTCAAACTACTGAGCTCAGGCCATGCAGCTGCCTCAGCCTCTCCGAGGGCAGGAGGAGTACAGGTGTGAGCCACTGTGCCCAGCCTCTAGTTCCGTGGCAGTTAAGTGCAGCCAACACCATGGTCTGTCCCCAAAACTTCTTCTCCCGAAACTGAAACTCTGTCCCCATCACACAACTCCCTGTCGGACCCCACCTGAGCCCCTGTCACCCACCATTCCGCATTCTGGCCCCGTGAATTTGACTTCTCTCGGGACCTCCTATGCGTGAAATCGTATAGTTTTTATCCTTTCGTGGCTGGGCTGCTTCACTTAGCACCATGTCCTGAAAGTTCATCCATGTGGCAGCAGGTGTTAGAATTCCTTCCCTTTTTAAGGCTGAATATTATCCACGTATGGACAGACTACATTTTGCTAATCCATGCATCCTTCAATGGGCACCTGACTTGTTTTTGCCTTTTGGCTACTGTGAATGATGTTGCTGTGAACGCAAGCGTGCAGACACCTCCTCTTCAAGATGCAACTTGCTTTTTTTGTCAACATTTTCTTGGTGAGATTCATCCGTGTTGTTATGGATGGTTCTCATCCATTCATTTTCTCTGGTGTGTAGTATTCCATTATACAAATAAGCCCCAGTCTAAGTATCTGTCCTCGGCCATCACCATGGCTCGCTCCTGTAATCCCAGCTCTCTGGGAGCTGGGGCATGGGGGATTGTTTGAGTTCAGGAGTTCAAGACCAGTGAGCAAGAGTGAGACCCCTAAAAGAAAAAAATATAAAAAAATAAATAAGCATCTGTTCCCCCACTGATGTGTATTTAGGTGGTTTCCAATTTTTCAGCATTATAAACTGGGCGTGGTGCACGTCCTTGCCTCTCTGGTGCTTAAATGTGGGCATCTCCGTGAGGTTAGTACCAGGATGGTGGATGTGTGTCACCAACTCACCTGGCTTTGGTGAACTTGCTTTCCAAAGTGGCTGTGGCAGTGCGTGGCATTACTGGCAGGGGGTGAGAATCCTGTGTCTCGCTATTACAAGACGGATGCCATTTTTAATGTGCAAACGTGAGAAAGATCAAGAGGGAAGACGCGTACCCTGCACGGGCTGCAGGAGCAGCTCGGCTCCTGTGCGGCCTCCTGGCAGGAGGGGCGTGTACGTGCTGCCCCCTTGGTCTGTGTGGGTCCAGGGCCTCCACAGTGAGGGTCAGCAGGGCGACTGTGACTCTGCCCGCAAGCTGGCTCTGCAACCTCACCTCTGCACATGCTGGGGGTGCCATCGTCTGGTGTCACACGGAGGACTCGTTTTCATCATCCCATCACCAGTTTGTCTCCTCAGAGGCAGGATTCACAGACTACTTCTATCAGAAGCAGCAGAGGCCAGCTGTATCTGCAACACCGCATAAAGAAACTCACACTGAAAACCGCGGTCCAGATGGCCGGCCGAGTAGGTGGTCTCGATGGGCTGGATTTCACGCACGCGGCCCGGGAAGCCGGACTGGCAGAACTGCAAGGGCAGCCCAGCACACGCTGCTGCCCTGGGCCTTCTTTCCCTGCAGGGCAGTTCGGTCAGGAGTGGCTCAGCAGCGGGAACCCTGGCTGGCCGTGTCCTTCAGGGAACGTTGGAGGCTCTGAGGTCAGTCTGAGTGGAAATCCGACCCCCTCAGCCCCTCTAGTTCTCTCATTATTCACTGTCACTGAGAGTTCACATGCGCCTACAAGCCCGGTGCTTTCAGCAGCCTTGTGAAATGGACACTACTTTCCCCCCGTATTTCAGACAAGGAAACCGAGACTGGAAAGGTTAAATGACCTGCCTGAAGTCACAGAAATGACAACCTGAGTAATTTATCAACCCAGGTGACCAGCTCCACAAAGCTGCAGGGATCAGACGCACGCCAGTCATGGCGGCTCACACCTGTAATCCCAGCACTCTGGGAGGCTGAGGCAAGAGGATCCCTTGTGCTCAGGAGTTTGAGACCAGCCTGAGGAAGAGTGAGACCCCGTCTCTACTAAAAATAGAAAATATTAGCTGGGCTTCTGTAGTCCAAGCTACTCAGGAGGCAGAGATAGCAGGATCACTTGAGCCTGGGAGTTTGAGGTTACTGTGAGGTAGGCTGGCACTACAGCGTTCTACCCAGGGCAACAGAGTAAGATTCTGTCTCCAAAAAAAAAAAAAAAAACCTCTCAAAAAATACCCCATATGGTTGACACAGCCAGGCATGATGACTCAGACCTGTAATTCCAACACTTTGGGAGGCCGAGGAAGGAGGATCACTTGAGGCCAGCCTAGGCAGCATAACAAGACCCCATCTCTGCTGCAGAATAAGCCAGCATGGTGGCATATGCCAGTTACTTGGAAGGCTGAGGCAGGAGGATCACTCGAGCCCAGGAATTTGAGGAATGTGAGCTGTGATGACAGCACTGTACTTCAGCCTGGGTAACAGAGTAAGACTCTGTCTCTAAGAAAACAACCACCAAAAAAAAAAAAAAAATCCCCCAAAAAACCTTCCTAACTCCATGTAACTGTCCCAGTTGCTATGGCAGTGTAACAAATTCCCCCAAACTTAGTGTTTTAAAACAACAATACTTATTTTTCCCACGGAACTGCAATTTGGACAGAGCCTGTTCTGCTCAGCTTCAGCAGGAGCTTCAGACAGACCAGGGACTGCTTCCTACCTGCTCACTCCCCTTCCTACCTACTCACCTACCCACTCACCCCCTTCCTACCTGCTCACACACACACACACACACACACACACTTCTTCCCTCCCCTTGCAAGTTGCTCTTGGCTGGCAGCTGAGACCTTCCTGGGGCTGTCAGGTAACCCCCTACATGAGGCCTCTCCATGTGGCCTGGGCTTCCTCTCAACTTGGTGGCTGGTTCCCAAAGGCAAGACACCTCAGAACAGGAGAGCCAAGTAGAAACTGTCACCTCTCATGACCAAGCCTCAGAAGTCACACAGCATCATTTCTGCTGCATTATGTTCATTGGGACAGTCACAGAGTCCTGCCCAAGCCCATAGCAAGGGACTTAAACTCCACCTGCTGATCAAGAATAACAAGGTTCTGGGGTCCTGTGGGGCAGGAGGTGAGGTTGTGGCCATTTCTGGAAGTCGAGTCTGCTGTAGTGACCATGTCGGTCACTTCTCCACTCTAGTCCTCAGTGTCCTGGGGCCGGGAAGGGCACCTGACAGGTGTGAGGTTGCCTGGGACACAGTGGCACTCAATAAATGGCGGGTTTTCCTCTGATGACTAGTGTAAGTTCAGATTAAGTATAGAGATTGTTCAAGAGAGGAAGCCATCTCTCTTGATGGGAAAGTGGGAAGGATTCCTGGAGGTGCAGAGCTGGGATGGGTGTTGGGGGATGAGAGGATTTGCAGGTCTGGGTGGGGCAGGCAGCGTTCTCATCAGAGAGTCACCAAAAGGACCCGAAGATGGTCCATTGTATCTGATAGCTCGCTCTCTGTGGTGGAGAGTGGCAGAAAGGACCTCGGGCCAGCTAGATCAGAAAGGGAGTTTACTGAGCCAGTCTTAGGAATTCAGAGGCTCAGTAGGACACTGGACAAGTGAATTAGGGACCAAAGCAGCTCAAGTGCCCACATTGTGTCCCCCAGTCTCAGGCTCACAGCACCTAAGCCAAGTCCCACCCTTTGGCAATATTAGGACATCAGTGGCAGGGGTAGGAAGTAGGAAGGTGCTTCTGGGGCCCCCTTGGTTTCCACTAGGGACAGGAATTTTCACCTCCCAGAACTGTTCTGTGTGGGAGAAGCCAGGGCCAGGGAGGATGCCAGGAAAGTATGTTCCGGGCAGTGCAGATTGCCCTGTGTGGCCTGCAAGCCTGTTCTGGTTCCAGCACTTCTGCCAGATCAATGAGGCTAGAAGGGGCGTGGGTGGGAAATGCACCAGGGGGTCGGTCTGACCAAATCGGCAGCAGCCTTGAGAAGCTGCTGAGAGAAGCGTGTTCAGCAGGTTACATGCCCTGAAGGATAAAGAATCAGACATCTAGAGACAAACTCAGCTGCAGTTTAGAAAGAGGACTTGATCTCTTGGTGAGCCAAGGCCCACCCAGAGGGCGTCTCTGAGTCAGCAAGATCCTACGGGTGGCAAGAGGGCAGGGGTGGGGTGTGTGTGTGATGGGGGTTAAGTTTACGGAGATTTGATTCTTACTGGGTTAATACCCTACTATCTTCTCACTAACAAACACTTTTTGCCTTTGGCAATTGCTGGATTTAGCATGTGAGACTAATCTACCCCAGGTGACTGTTTGCACCTCAGACATTTCCTGGCAGCCATCAGTGGACAGGTCAGCCTGCTGGGGAAGATTGTGCCAACCTGGGGCTCCACATGCCCCATTGACTCAGAGGAGGAAAGGTGTGAGCCTGAGTGCTTGCTCACTGAGCAGGGCCTGTTATGGACTGAATTGTGCCCCCCCCCCATTCATAAGTTGACGTTGTGACCCCATGACCTCGGAATAGGGCTTTGGAACTATGTGTCCAGTCTTTAAAGAGGTGACCAAGATGTTTGGGAGTGCTTAGGGTGGGCTTGGGTCCGATCTAACCGACGTCCTTTTAAGGAGAGGAAATGGGATGCAGACACACAGGGAAACCGCACGGGGTGGCTGGTTTTATGCATCAGCTTGACTGGGCCACAGGGTGCCCAGATGTTTTGGCAAACACTATTCTAGGTGCATCTGAGAGGACGTTTAGGGCAAGATGGACACTGGAATCTGTGGACTGATTAAAGCAGATGCCCTTTCTGACGTGGGTGGGCTTCATCCAGTCATTTAAGACCTGAATAGAACAAAAAGGCTGAGTGAGAGGGACGCCTCTGCCTGACCGCCCACGATCTGAAATGTCAGTGTCTCCCTGCCCTCAGACTCACACTGAAACACAGGCTCCTTTTGGGCCTCAAGTCTGCTGGTGCTAAATCAATAGCTCTCCTGGATCTCTGGCCCACTGTAGATCTTGGAATTTGTCAGCCTCCATAATCATATGAGCCAATTCCTTATTTTAAAAAAGCATATATGGGCTGGGTGCGGTGGCTCACAGCTGTCATCTTAGCCCTCTGGGAGGCTGAGATCGGTGGATTTTGCTTGAACTCAGGAGTTGAGACCAGCCTGAGAAAGAGCCGGATCCTGTCTTTAATAAAAAGAGAACAATTAGCAGGGTGTTGTGGCAGGTGCCTATAGCCCCAGCTACTCACTGGGAGGCTGAGGCAGGAGGATTGCTCAAGCCCAAGAGTTTGAAGTTGCTGTGAGCTACACTGACACCACGGCACTCTACCCAGGGCAACACAGTGAGACTCTGTCTCAAAAAAACAAACAAAATAATTATATTTTTTTGGTTCTGCTTCTCTGGAGACCCTTGACCAACACACCACGTGAAGACCCAGAGAGAGAAGGCCATGTGCAAGCTGAGGATAGTGGCCTCAAAAGCAGCCAACCCTGCTGACACCTTGATTTTGGTCTTCCAGCCTCCAGAACTGTAGGAAAACCAATTCCTATTGCACAAGTCGCCTAGTCTGTGGCACTCCCTTATGGCAACCTAGCAAGTCAATATGGAACCTCTCTATCTTCATCTGTGAAGTGAGTACAGGAGCCATCCTGAGGCTCCTGCCGAGCACAGAGGGTACACACACATGCCATGCCCTCAGCTGAGCGCCCGTGCCTGGCGTGTGGTGGTCAGGAGTGGGGTGAGGCTGAGGCAAATGAGGCATTGACCTTGGGCACAGAATGTATGGGGGCCCAAAAGCTCAATAAGCAAATGAATGAAACGCCCAACTTTAAACACAGGCAGTTGTTTGTTTCACGACACTGGCTGATTGTGTAGCAAGGACAACCGTTCGGTCATTTCTAAGGGGGCCCTATGTGCCCTGTAGGGTTGACAGTGATGTGTGGACGGATCAGGCAAGGTGGGACCGTAAGTACTACAGATAATTTTAATTTGTTCATTTTAAAGCTTTATTAGCTTTTTCCAGTTGTTTCGCGTGTGGGGGTTGGCTATTCTGGTGCGTGTTCTTAGTGGTGCACATTTTCCCTTTTGCATCAGTCTCTGTTCTGGCTCCACCTGTGTCATTGCTGACCCTGAGCTGGCCCATCCTCATCCTGCAGGCGACACAGACAGAAGAGAAGTCACAGCAGCTCAGTGTCCCTGTGCCGTCCACTTCCAAAGGGCCAGCATGAGTGTTCTCCTCGGAAGGCTACCCTGAGAACTCATTCCCCACCCCACCCTCATCCCCCAGCAAATATTTGTGTGAGAGGCTTGAGATTCAGGTGTTTCTCCCTAGAGGATGTCATTAGGTCAGTTGGCAACTATGAGTAAGATCTGAGGACTAGACAGCAGTATTGAACCAATGTCAACGTCCTTTTGAAACTGTGGTTTTGTGATCACGTCCAAGAATGTCCTTGTATTTAGGGAAGATGCTCTCAAGGTGTAGGCGATTGACATGGGCCACTCACTCTCAAATAATTTAAGAAAAAAACCAACTGTGTGTACACACAGGTGTGAAAGTAGAGAGAATGTGAGACAGTGGTCTGGACATAGTGTTAGCACGTGGGGAATCTGGGTGAAGGATGTCAGGAGTTCTTTGTACTCTTCCCGCAACTTTTCTTTAAGTCTGCAATTAATTCAAAATATAAAGTTTAAAAAAGACACCCAGGGTACCTAAGGACTTGGAGGCAGGTGCTCACGTAGCCCTCTTCCTCAGGCCTTGCCTTCACTGCCTTCAGAGTCCTGCAGGCCTCCGTGGCAGGGCACTGTCTCAGAAAGGCCCTCCTGTCACCTTATCCAAGGCGGCACCTCCCACCCCACACCTCTCACATCACTCAGTTTGGTTTTCTTTATTGCCCTCACCATCCTGGGAAGTTATCGCATTCATTTTCTCAGCATTTTTGTCCTTTATTTCCTAGCTGCAAAGGTCAGCTCCATGAGATTTGTCTGTCTTGGTCACCACTGCCCCTGACACAGTAAGGTCTCAAGAAATGTGTGTGAACAGGGAAAGGTTAGAGCAGAGGTTCTCAACCTTCCTAACACCGCGATGTATTTTCATTGTTACAAAGGGGTGGCGACCCACAGGTTGAGAACCTCTGGGTTAGATGATCCTAAGTCTAGAGGTCAGAAATCCTGAAGTCTTGTTGGTGTGACCTGGGCACTCCTCTGCCCCACATAGCCCCTAAAGCCTGGGGCTTACATGTTGCAGAAGGCGCCAAGACACAACAGAGGCCAAGTGCCCCAACTGAGCCCCTCCCTGCTGCAGGGCAACAGTAGGTGGAAACACGTAAGTCTACCAGCTGGGGTGATCTGTCCCCAGCCCCAGGCTTGTCACCTTCACTCCCTGGCAGAGGAGAAGCAGAGGGAAAGAAAATGTGCTGCATGGTCCTTACATGTAGGCCTGTGCGCCCTTAAAGGTGGGCTCATCATGAGAGTGAGCTCACTCCTCTCCCAGGGCTTCTTTGTAACAAAAATGGGGCAGGGTTTAAGCTCGGCACCTTTGGCAGGAAACAGTATCTGTGTGAAATTCAGTAACATTGTCTTGTTTTCATGGTAACCTTCTACTTACAGCAAATGATACGAGTTTTCCATTTAGGGGAATGATATAAAGTTTCCTTTTAAAACAAGTGAATTCAGGAGAGAAAGCCAGTTAATTTATTTCGTGCATTGCGTTTAATTTGTCACTGTTGAAAGTGTGAAATGTACCTGAAAGTGGAGAGAACTACTCAATATTGAAGGGAAACCTCCGAGCCTGCAGGGCATGGCTTTGCCCCCATGTCTGAGTTCCTTGCAGCCCCCTCCTCTTTCTTTTTCATGTTCACCTCTCCAAACTGGTCTCCAAAAATGACTTTTTACAGTCAGTGTGTTGAAATCAGCATCTAAAGAGATCCACGCATTGGTGTGTCTCTTAAGTATGCTTTTACCTAGAGGTTCCCCTTCTCTTTTACCCTTGAAATTTATTTATTTATTTTATTTTATTTTACCCTTGAAATTTGTTTTTTGAAGAAAGGAGGCCAGTTGCCTTTAGCACACTCCGTATTCAGGATTTGGCTGATTGCCACCCCCAAGGTGTCATTTAAACGGTTCCTCTGTTTCATGTTTTTCCTGGTAGCTGGGAGTTAGATCAAGAAGCTTGGTTAGACTTGGGTTCAATTTCTTAAGCCAGTTGGTTTTTACAGAAAACATCAAATAATAAAAAGAGAAAACATTAAATAGATACTAGAATGGTCCACGGAGACGGTGTGCAGCATAAAGGCAGGGCACGGATGGAGCTCAGAACCGTGAGCAGAGGAAAGCAGTGGGGAAGATTCAGGGACAGGTCGGAACATTCAGAAGCAACCCAGAGGCAGATGACCAAGGAAGGAGGCAGGGAGGCCAGTGAGGGGGTAAGGGTCTGGCCGAGGCTGCCACAAGCCCCCCAGTCCTCTGGGAAGGGGGTTTGTGTGTGGGCAGGTGCACACACACGCTCACCCACAGTCCAGGGAAGGGCTTCTGTTGGGGTTCTCCTGACTCGTATGGCAGGACCCAGGGAGTAAGGATCCAGGGACCAAAGAATTTAAGCCTCTCAGTTCAGAGTGTGGGGTTGAAGGGAGCAGTTTTTCCTCTTTGCCCAAGAAGGAGCTAGGAAATAGGCCCAGCCTGAAACAAAAGGAGTTTAGCTGAGACACTGGGAAGGACCTCCTTCCTGGATGAAGCACCGTGCTGCGTGACAGTTACGGAGCATGTTTTAGAGAGATCGCTTCGGTTCAGTCCCCAGCCTTAGCATTTACCATTTGTCTGACCCTGGATACGTTTGTGAACCTCTCTGGGCCTTAGTTTCTTTACCCTGTGAACAAAGTAACGACAGGAGCTGCTCTAGGATGGACCCGAGGGGTAACCGAGTTAATCTCACGTGGAGTGCTGGCTACAATAAGCGCTCAGGGACCACTAGGCATTGCTGCTACCATGGGGTTGGCAGGGAACTGCGTCATGCTGAACACTTAAAGACTGCCACTTGTGGAGAGCTGAGAGACGAGCGAGGAGGGCATAGTTGCATGTCCGTGACTCTCTGCACAGCTTCGCAAGGCACGTTCTCGCAGCATTGGCCCCTTCCACCTGTGTGATCTTCACAACCCTCCCAGAGGTGGCTTCTCTTTTTCTTCCTTTGTGGATCAAGACACAGAGGCAGGAAGGAGGCTGGCGACTGGCTTGGAAGGACACTGTGGCCAGTGCAGCTCAGCTCATTCAGGACCCTGATCCAGAGTCCCGGGTCTGCTGGCGCCGTGCTGGGTGACTACCTGACGTCACTGTCAGTGGGGAGATGCTATGTCTCCGTCTCTGACACGGAGGAGCTGGGCTGGAGCCTCGATAGCCTGTGTTGTCTGATTTCTCTGGAGAGCAGATCTGAGCACAAACCCTGAAGGCCCCCGTACTGTCTGCCAGCCCCACAGCTGACAAGGGATGTGATGGGCTCTCTCTCCTGAGGGGCCAGGCTGTCTCTCTGATCGCTTCCTGTTCTCAGTCCTGCCTTCTGGGACTCCTTCTGTCCCACACCTGCAGAGGTGACCCCAGTTGGGGGCCACCTTAGAAAGTTCCTGGAGAGACATCCTCCAAAATGCTCCACCCGGATCCTCAGGAGCTGCCCAGGATCTTATTTCTCCCTCCAGTGGCAAAACTTGATCAGATTGTGCGATTGTCTTAACGCTTCGGTCTGGCCTGGCCCTGGGGTCAGCTGACAGACACCAGGCGAGCAGGCCCTGGCCCCAGATTCCACCCTTGCAGGTCATGTCCTTTCTCCAGGCCTCAGTTTCCTCGTTTTCAACATGAAAGCCAGATGGATCAGGCGAGAGACCTGCTCATTCACTCATTCAGTCCTCAAGCATTCATTCACTGGGCCAAGTCTTGTGCTGGGAGCATGAGAAGTGGAGACGCCAACCCTACCTGCACCCACCCTCCAGTCACTCCCAGCGTGCTATTTTCAGTTCTTTAGGCGCTGGGAGGGGCACAGCATCTCTGCAACTGGAGCAGTCGTGGGCAGCCCCCTAATGAGCCCTGAAGGGTGAGAAGGAGCAGAGGATACAAGAATGGCCTGTGGGCCACACGTCCACAGATGTGCTTCATTTGACTTGCACGGAACTAGCCCACATGGCTTTGTAAGTTTGAATTTATTACAAACATCTAAAAATCAAGAGCTTTTATGTAAAGATCTGGATTTCTGACATCTGAAAAATCAGAGTGCTCACTCATGCAGAGCGGCAGTCAGCGGAGCAGGGCAGAGTCCCCACCACTCTGTCCAGCCAGTCGTCCCCCAAACCTGCTCCCCAGCAGCTGTCCCCACATCCCCTCACCATCGACGCACCCTTCGTCCTTCTGATTGTTCAGGCTGGAAACCCGAGCATCATCTTCCACTTCTCTTTCTCTCTCACCTCCTCATCTTATTGATCAGAGATTCCTACCAGCTATACTTTAAAAATGTGTCTATAATCCAACAACTTGTCCCCACCTTCCTGCCCCTGCCTCGGCCACCTCTTCATGGTCTCCTCTCCCTGCAGGCCAACTTGGGTGGCTCAGACGCCAGCCTCGTGCTCCCCACGATGGGCGGGGGAAGCGCCTCTCTGCTTTCCTTCCCAAGAGTCAATGGCCAGTCCCTGCCTGCCTGCTGGGCCATTAGTGGCCATGCCAGGCCTGAGATGAGATGGTGGAGCTCAGGGTGGCCACTGCCCAGGAGGCCAGAGCCCACTGTCCTCCATGACCCAACACTCAGCTCCCTTAGAAAGCAGGGCCTCCCTGTCCCCGCCTCACCAGGCCAGTGCTGCTCAAGAAGCACAGTGGTTAAGGGTTTCCAAGGTAGCCAGTTTGGCCCATGTGTCGAGTGCCTGCCTATGCCTAGCACTGCTCTGGGCACCCCTGGAAGGCCTCAAATATCAATGACAGGTGGTTTATTGTATTTTCAGCTTTGGAGTCAGAGGGCAGAGCCAGGTTTAGATTTCATCCTGGGAATCTAACTTCAGCATCTGAACCTCAATTTGTTGATTTCTTAAAACAAAAAGGGGGGGATAGTAATGACCGCTGCTTCGTAAAGTGATGGTGAAGGCTATTTAGATAATGCCTGCAAAGAACGAAGCTACACAGATCCCCCCACACTCCGACCCCTGCTTACGTGGGCTCCCTGCAGGGAGAGGTGCCGGTGCAGAACATCTGCGGGCAGGGGACAGGGCTGCTGCCCAAGCCCAGTGCACAGAGGGAATGGGGGGCAGGAAAGGGGGGGCTCCTAGAGAGGACATGCCACCAGGGAAGCTCATCACCAAGAAATGGTCACGTTTAGGCATCCTATTGGTGGCCCCAACTGCTATTGGAAATGATCACCATTTGTTCCCTTGGTCCTGGCTGTTTCTCCCACCAGAAGGTCAGCCCCATGAGGCTCCACAGCTTCGTTTGCCAAGTCCTCAAGCCGTGTCTGACACAGAGTAAGGCAAATGATTGGCATTGACCAAATGAAGGAATGAACAAATGAATAATCAGCGTCCTAGAGGAGGTGGCCTTGAAGCTGGGCCTTGAAGGGAAGTGTGTGGTCCCTGGCAGTGCTGACCGTGATGGGGCTGCATGCAGGGCAGAGTGGCATTAAGGGAGGCCACAGAGGAAGGTGTGGCCCCCAGGCTGGCAGCAGTGGGAGTCCTATCCAACCCTGGGCCTGAGAGAGGGGAGGGAACAGTTGCATGAATGCAGGAATAGAGAGAGAGAGCTGTGTGCCGAGGACTGCAGAGGGGCATGAGGGGAGGGGGGAGCAAATACCCCCATCTCCTGCCAGGGCCTCTCATTGGCCATCCCCGACAGGAACCAGGAGGGCATGGGAGCCAGGGGAGGCCATCCCTGGGCCCAGAGCAGAGTGTGGCATGTGGAAAATAACCTGCCCAGGCGTGCAGGATTCCTGGTCCAGGTGGGCACACTCAGAGACCACAGAGGGCTGGGGGTGTTGTAGCTGGGGTGGGGCCCACTCGGGGGTGGCAGGAAGCTCAGTGCACATAGCAGATGGCAGCAGGCCTTGCCCACCCCCCTGTGGTTCAGCCTTCCTCTGGTGGGTGGTGGCCGGCTGTGGGGAGGGTGTTGGGTGTTAGAGTGACGCTTACGGTAAACAGTGGGAGATGGGCCAGAAGGCAGGAAAGCCCTTGGAGAGGCCACACAGACCCAGAGAATGGGCAGGACCCTCCTCCCTCCCCCAGCTCTCCGGGAGGGAGGGAGCGTGGTGCCCAGATGAGCTACACTTTGGACATGGAGCAGTGGCTTGCCCTTAAGTCAGAGGCAGAAGTTGGAGGGTCTCAGGGTCCTAAGACCACACACAGGCCTCACCAGGCAAGTAGAGGGGACAAATCTAGCTGGATCTAGAGGCTGGACCTATGATCATGGACCTTCACTTGGCCCCCAGAGGAGGGAAGCACCCCCTGCCAGTCCTCAACACCCCCCCAAAGGGGTCCTTACCCTTCCTGCTCTGCCAGCTGCCTCCTCCCTCAAGTGTGCACAATCCCGAAGCCTTGTCTCACCCTCAGAGGCCAAGTTCACAGGGGCGTCGGCATATCCCAGGGAACAAATGCATCCTTTTCTTTGCCTGGGAATCAGTGACTTCATCCCCAGTGGGCTGGGTTAGTCACCGGACTGAGGGTGGAGGGCCAGCCAGTTCTCCGCAAAGCCCGGCCTAGGGCCCGGCCTAGGACTTGGGGCTGAGAAGAGGGAACAGCTGCAGGTGTGAACGATCTGTACAGACCTGCCCTCACTCCCCACCTCCTGCTGTGGCTCCCTGTGTCCTGCAGGGGAAGGGGGCCCTGACCCACCAGCACTGAGCACTTAACACAGGCACAGCAGTGCCAGGGGTTTTTTTGGTTTTTTTGTTTGTTTGTTTGTTTGAGACAGAGTTTTACTCTCTCACCCTCGGTAGAGGGCTGTGCTGTCATAGCTCACAGCAACCGCAAACTCTTGAGCTCAAGCAATCCTCTCTCCCTGGCCTCCCAAGTACCTGAGACTACAGGCATCTGCCACAACACCCAGCTATTTTCTTATTTTAAAGAGACAGGCTTTTGTTCTAGCTCTGGTCTTGAAGTCCTGAGCTCAAGCAATCCACCCACCTCGATCTCCCAGAGTGCTGGGGTCACAGGCGTGAACCACCGTGCCTGGCTTGCCAGGTGCTTTTAAAATGAGTGGACTAGCTCGTGCTGTCCTGTAGACAATGATACTGAAAGGTTAAGTCTCATACCCAGGGTCACATGGTTCCATGGTGACCACTTATTCCTCACCACAGCCAGGAGGGTAGGGATGCTTACTCCCATTTTGCAGAGGGACAAACTGAGGCTTGGAGAGAGGAAATAACTCATGCAGGGACAAAGGAGTCAAAGATGAAGGAGGAGTCTGCCCCATGGTCAAGGAGAAGCCTCTGTAAGAGTGAAGATGAAGCATGGTAAGTCAGCATTTAGGAAACAAAGCCTTTGGAACCTCAGTCTCCTTATCCATAAAACAGGATGATGACACCCACCCCTCAGAGCTGCTGAGAGTCTGGGAGACATGGTAGGGACACTTGCAGAGATGGAGGAGCCCAGGACACGCACAGGCATCCCGCTGCGTGGCAGTCTCTCCCGCAGTCACCCTGGCGCAGTGATGGGCTTGTGCAGGAGCCTCCAGCAGCTTATGTTTAAGGTTGGGCAAGTGGTGTGGGGCTGGCAAGGCTTTCAAAAAGCAGGTCTGTAAGGTTTACCTCCACCACGGCTCAGCAAATGCACCAACCACATACAGCAGAGCTGGTGGGTTCAAATCCAACCCAGCCCTGCCAAACAACAATGACAACTATAGCCAAAAAATAGCCAGGCATTGTGGTGGGCACCTGTGGTCCCAGCCACTTGGGAGGCTGAGGCAAGAGAATTGCTTAAGCCCAGGAGTTGGAGGTTGCTGTGAGCTGTGACACCACGGCACTCTACCCAGGGTGACAGCTTGAAGCTCTGTCTCAAAAAACAAAAGGGTCACCTCCACGAAGGAGAGCAGGGCACATGGCTCGTGGATCGACCTCTTGTGGTGGAGCTGTCAGCCTCTTTCCTGCATCCTTATACTCCACCTAGCTGTCCCCGAGTCCTTCCCCACCCCATCAAAGCTGTGGAAGCAGGTGATGCCCTCTGGGAGCTTGGACAAGCCATGCCTATCCATGGGCCTTAGTTTCTCCATCTGTGAACCAGGGGAGGGAGGCCTTCACATGGTGGTATAGGAAAGGAGGTGAACACAGGTGCACCTAGCCACAAGGACCAAAGTGAGGCCCAGAAGTTTTGGTGATAGGGACTCCCACAACAGTCTTGGGCCTCTTGGGCTGTTTTCCTGGCCTTACCTGCAAATGACACCCTCTGTCTCAGATGACCTCCAGGGACAAAGTGCCACTCGCCTTTCTTTGCCATGTGCTTCTCCGACTGGTGTTTAGCACAGAATAGGCCTGGGATGTGCATGTGACAAATGCCCCTTCCCGCTGAGTGTCCCTGGAGCTGTGTGGCCCAGGAGATGTGGGAAATCAGAGCCTGAATGGGCAAGCTGGCCAGTACAAGGACATGGGACAGAAAGGCCTCCCATGTGTCAGGGATGTGACAGGCCATGGATGGAGACCTGAGGACTAGGTAAGAGGCAAAGGGCTGGCAGGAAGACTGGTTTAGGAAGATGGTGCAGGAAGGAAAAGAGCTTGCTGCAGTTAACTTGATAGAGCCCATCCCTAGGCCCTGGGAGGACAAGGCCCAGAGGGGAGTGAGTGAGGTGATGGATGAGTGGGTGGGATAGAAGGATGGAAAGATGGATGGATGGGTGGGTGGGTGGATGGACAGACGGATGGATGGATGGATGGATGGATGGACAGAGGGATGGAAGAGTGAATGGGTGGATGGACAGACGGATGGATGGATGGATGGATGGGTGGGTGGATGGGTGGATGGACAGACGGATGGGTGGATGGGTGGGTTATGGGTGGATGGACGGACAGAGAGATGGATGGATGGATTGATGGATGGATGGACGGATGGATAGATGGATGGGTGGGTGGGTGTATGGGTGGATGGGTGGGTGGATGGATGGGTGGATGGGTGGATGGACAGAGGGAGGGATGGATGGATGGG
>CAUYRH010099651.1:0-46321 GCA_963574655.1 Perodicticus potto | reverse complement strand
TACCGAGGGTGGCGGGTTCAGGCCCAGCCCCGGCCAAATTGCAACAAAAAAATAGCTGGGCATTGTGGTGGGTGCCTGTAGTCCCAGCTACTTGGGAGGCTGAGGCAAGAGAATTGCCTGAGCCCAGGAGTTGGAGGTTGCCGTGAGCTGTGTGACGCCACAGCACTCTACCAAGGGCAACAAAGTGAGACTTTGTCTCTACAAAAAAAAGCAAAAAATGAGAAATGAGTATAAAATGCTGCAACGTACTCTGAGCTCTGAAAGACACAACCCTGGAGTTATGATCAAAAGGGTTGGGTGAGAAGAGCCTCAGGAAGGAATGCTGGAAAACACCAATTTATGGCGGGCATACAGAAGAAGGATAGCCTATGAAAGACAACTCCACAAAGTACAGGGAAACTAAGAACCTGTGCACCAGATGACAAGGGAGGGGTAGAGACTCCAGAATAAGATGAGAAAGAATGGTGAATGCAGCAGACGTCCAGGAACCAAAGACTAAAATCTGCCCATCAGATCTGGCCAATAGGAGATCACTGATAACTTCATCCAGAGCAGTTTCCTTAAAACAGTGAGGGTAGATTTTATCAACTTTAACATGAATTCAAAGTGAGAAAGTGGGCACAATAAGGACAAAACTATTGGAAAGAGGGGTTGGGAAAAAGAGAGCAGAAGACAGCTAGAGGGGGGGTTGTGTGTTACAAGCTGTACCTTTTCAGTCATTTACCTAAATGATTTTAGGTAAAGTCTTCTGAACTATCCAGGTAGCACAAGAGACACACCCCACACCCATGAAGAATCTCTCTGATCACTTCCATACACAAGCTGGCAAAAGCTAAGGAGAAGCTGGGGATATTTTCTTAGAGTTCAACAATAAAAAAGCCTCTGCACTCCATCATCCTGAAATAGCTACCTTTTCTATAGGATTCACGAATTGGAAACAACAGTTAACCTACAGAAAGGGCCAAAGATATGATCTCCCCTAGGGCCTCTCAAGCTTTAAGGTTCTCTGTACGCATGGTCATGGTTTCTGCCCTTCCCCTCTTTCCTACTCAAACGTCATCTGAGTGTTTCCCTAGAAGTTCTGGTTTAGGATTCTAGGTGCACATTCTTCACCTCCATCTACTAAAGTTTAACAGCCCAAATGAGAGGAACGCTCAAGCCAAACAAGATAGATATTATTAGTGCCATTTTACAGGTAAACGAACTGAGGTTCAGTAAGGTTGGATACTGCACTGGGGTTAAGACTATGCTGAAGTAGCTGTTGTACAGAGAGAGGAAACAGCTTGCTCGCTCAAGGTCAGGATTTCCAATTAAAGATGAAACACAAGTAGAATTTGGGCCTCGGCCCAAATGTTCTCCAACTTGTGTAAGTTGTAGGAAACCCCCTAATTTATAACCAAACCATGATTCTTTCTGTCTTCTTCCTCACAAATTACCCAAACTTCCTGTAAGCTGTCAAGGTTGGACTGTGAGGTGCAAGCAAAACTGAGAAACAGGAACTTGCCTAATGTTCCTTCCCTGTTAATAGTCCCATGCCCCTGCCCCCACATATGCTCTAACATGACCCTCTCAAGGGACGAAGTCCCTCTACCAAGGCCTGCACATCCTCATTCTAGCCCCAATCATACTTCCTTTTCTCTCCACGTGGGACCCTGAGTCAGGAATTAAGAAGGAATCTATTAAAGTAATTTGCATTAAGGTGTATTCCCTTAAATCTCCAAAGACAGACTCCAAAATTAATCTCAAATTAGTCAAAGTTCAGGCAGAGGTACCAATTGAAGAACTTCATGAATTCCAGGTAATATGCTAGAAGATGTTAAGAGGGATGATGATAAGCAGATAAGGAAGAAACAATAAATTAATGAAGGAATTTAACATTCCATCCAGACAGGGCTTCTGAACTCATTACTAACACAGTTTTTTCTTAAGGAATCACTGACCTTACTCAACACGTGTACAGGGCATCTACACGTACTAGATTGATTCCATGAGAAGTACAAAGAGGAAGGGGAACCACAAGGCCTTAAAGCACATGGTTTATTGTACACTATGTGTCTATCTACATGACACATGCACAAATAACTACAATAAGAGGCAGAAAGTGAAAAGACACAGGTGATATTTAGCCAAAGTGTCTAAAGACAAGATAGGAAGGTAAGCTAGGGCCCAGGAGAGGTAAGACAAAGAGATAATTATAGGGCCAATGAATGTGGTCTAGTGAATAATGCACGGTCTCTAGAGTCACACAAAGAATGCAAATCCTGACCCTGCCTCTAGCTTCTCACAGGGCCTAGGTAAGTTGCTTTACTGTTGGGAGCCTGTTTGTCACATATACAACTGGGAGAACAGTATCTACTTCATAGAATTGCAGAGTCAATGATTCACACACATTGTTAAAAAGTTTAATATAGTATCTGGCACAAAATAAGGCCAGGTTAGATGGAGGGGCTTGCCACACCTACAGATTTAATGCTCTCTCCCCCTCCCCTGACAGGGCTGTCAGGGCCTGACTCATAGATAAGCAGACAGCCAAGCACCTGCTGTTTGCTCATCAATTGTGACTAGTTAGTTCAGTTGTTTGTGCAGGGTTAATGAGACCACGATCACAAAGTACAGGAAGAAGGCTCAAAGTGTACAGATGTCACATGTATGCCAGAATAAGACCTAAAAGTACATGCCCAGCCCACCCTAACGTGCAGCATTAGAGCACAGGAAAGTCACAAATTATATCATGTATAGCAAGATACTGAGCCATGCTATTCTTTGGACATATCAGATGCTCAATAAATATCTGGCAAATTGACATGATTGAATTGTCAATAAATTTTGTATAAATGGATCCATGTTTTCACCAGTAAACATGGAAGAAAATAATATCCAAGGTTAAAATCTGGTCTAAAGTGATGGTCTAAAGGACTTCCAACTCCACTCATGATGAAACAACAGGGACTAGATTTCCTCTTCTCTTTTAAACAACTAGAAAACCAGATAAATACATGAAATAATAGTTTTCAGACACTGGACAAGAGGCAGCACAGGACAGTGATCTTTGAGAAAAGGGAAAGAAATGCAGAGAGCCCTCCTAGTGCGGCTCATTCGTAGGTAGTTTCTAGGCCATAGGATAGAGAGGAAAAACCTGAAAGAGCTTAGCAATCTCTGTACTGAAGAGGCCAAAGTGGTCGGAATGTGCAGGGCAAGGTAACTGAAAGGAGGAAGCTGCAAAAACAAAAGCTTGGATATCTACAGAGGGATCCCTTTGAGTTTTTGATTGAATACTGATCTGTGCATACCTATGAGGAAACTAGCAAAACTGGGAAGTAACCAACAAAAAGAAGTAAGTGCACAATTCCCAGAGCTCATTCATAGCCAAAATTAGTTCTTTCTCCCATCACCAAAGCACAAAAATCTACTACACGGAACACTGGATGGAACCTTCAAAAGGGTTTTACCTCCAAGTGAGATTGTCTTAGTCTAGAACAGTGGTTCCCAATCTTCCTAATGCTGCAACCTTTTAATACAGTTCCTCATGTTGTGATGACCTCCAACCATAAAATTATTTTCACTGCTACTTCATAACTGTAATTTTGCTACTGTTATGAATCATAATGTAAATGTATGATATGCAGGACGGTCTTAGACAAAAGGGTTGGTCGACCCCCAAAGGGGTCACGACCCACAGGTTGAGAACCGCTGGTCTAGACCAAAGGCTGCTCTAAAACCACCTTCACAAAGCATAAAAGCAAGCCTTTAAGGATCAAACCAATTCCAAATTATTAAACTGCTTCTGAAAACAAAACCCAAAATTATTTAAGGAAGTACAAAACTTTCAGCACCTAGGTAAGTAAAACTCATTTAGTTTCCAATCAAAATTTAATAGGCATGGGAAAAAAGATAAAACAGAAAAGTGAGTCAAACTAGGGATAATAATCAAATAACAGAAACAGTTCAAGAAGTGCCAAAGATAACAGAACTAATAGATGAGAATGTTAGAATCTCTGCTACTATGTAAAAATATTCTCCATGTGTTCAAGAAGAGAAAGGCTTAAAAGCATGATAAGGAGAGATGGAAGACATAAATAAGATTCAAACTGAACTTCGAGAGGGAATACAAATATAAGTACAGGATAAGATTAACAAAAGATTAAACAATGCAGAAGAAATTAGTGAAGTTGAAAATACAGCAACAGGCACTATCCAAACTAACATACACAGAGAAAAAAGACTAGAGTTTAAAAAAGAACAGAACGTCAAATGAACTGTGAAACACTCTCAAGCAGCCTGACATAACTGGAGTGGAGGTGAGAGGAGAGGCAAGGCACAGAAAAAACACTGAGAAAAAAGTGGCCAAAATTTTTCCAAATTTTATAAAAACTATAAGCCCACAGATCCATGAAGCTCGTCAAATCCTAAGAAGAAACACAAATAGAAAACACAAGGTACATCATAATCAAAATGTTGAAAACCAGTGATAAAAATAAAAGCCTAAATGGCAGCCAGCAAGGTCTGAGGGTGGAAATAGACAAATCCCATCAAGAGGAACAAAGAATTACAGCAGACTTAGTGTCTGAAATAATGCAAGCCAACAGGCAATGGAGGCACTGGTCCATCACTAATGTTTTCTGTGCACTGGAATTTTTTTTTTTTTTGCAGTTTTTGCCCGGGCCAGGTTTGAACCTGCCACCTCCAGTATATGGGGCTGGTGTCCTACTCCTTGAGCCATAGGGGCCACCCAACACTGGAGTATTTTTAAGGGAGGCCCAGTGTTGGGCACAAGGTCAGAACTTAGCAGCCTCAAAAACATTTGCAAGCTTTATCCTCTGAAAGTGAAAAAGGTTCACACCTAAAATGAGCATTTATACCCATGTTTTATATCTACGTCCTATGTATATATAACATCTCTTAAAATGTGTATACATTTTCTTGGTACCCTCTGTGTATGGTATACACACACACACACATACCAGACCTCTATAAGGTGACCACCCAAGGGATTATAACAAACTGGTCAATGTACAGAGATGGTCAACATAAGGAACTAGGCCTACTATGCTAATATAGTCTATAAAAGTCTATAAAAGTCTATAAAAATTAGATCAAGGAGGTGGTCCAGTCTATAAAAATTAGATCAAGGAGGTGGTCAACTATGGAGATTCTATTGTATTTGATCTTTATCCCTGTTTCCTGGCATACAACTCCTAAAATCTCTAGAAGTTCCAAAGTACATGCTAATATTGACTGATAGTTTAAAGATGAGGCTGGTCACTAGAAAAACCAAGAATCAGAGGTTGAGATTTCAGCCCCACTCCCCCAACCTCAGGAGAAGGGCAAGAGACTGAAGGTCAGGTTGATCAGCAATGGTTTAGTCAATCATGTCTAGGTAATGAGGCCTCCATAAAACCCCAAAGGACTAGGTTCGGAGGGCTTCTGGACAGCTGAACATGTGGAGGTTCCTAGGGGGTGGCACACCCAGGGAGAGCGCAGAAGCTCCACACCCCTCCCCTGCACTCCCCTAAGCAACTCTTCATCTGTATGGTCTGTAATATCCCTCATAATAAACTAGTAAACGTATGTTCTGTGAGTCATTGTAGCAAATTAATCAGACCCAAACAGAAGGTTGTGGGATCCCCAACTTGAAGTCAGCAGGTCAGAAGTTCCAGAGGCCTAGATTTGCGACTGGTAGGAAGGAGGGGTGAGTCTTGGGGACTAAGTTCTCATCTTAAAGTACCTGACACTATCTCCTCCAGGGAGATAATGTCAGAATTGGATTGGAGGACACATGGCTGGCGTCCACTACAGAAGTGAATGTTTATTTGTGGGGGAGACACCTCCACATATGGTCACAGAAGTCATCTTCTGTCTTCTGTATTGATGATTATTTCAGTATGACAGCAGAGGAAAAAAAAGGTTTGAGATTTTCCACAAACAACACCCTATTATGCACAGGACAACCCTTCCGCAAAAAGGATCACTTGGCCCAAAATGTCAATAGTGTTGTAGCTGAGAACCCTGACCTAAGTGAATAAATGCTCAGCTTAAGATGTCAGTAGATCTATCTTAGTTGTGTAACTGGTACAAAAGTCCCCCACACCACTGGAAAGCCTTCTATCCAACCCACGTGTCCCCAAACTGACATTTAGGTCCTCTCATACTGTACAACTCAATCCCTCTTAGAGAAGCTCAGGAATGAAGGCAGCGGGCTTTTTACCTCAACTCTGCTGTTAGCCCTGAATCTGGACATGTCATGAAACTTCTCTGTACTTACTTCCTTCCCAGTAAGACAGAAGGGTTGGAAAAGATTATGGAGTTCTTCCAGATCCAAAATTCTATCTTAATGTAACTTGATAAAAATAAGCTTGGTCTTATCTATTAACAGTGAACCAAAGAGAAAGGGCAAGCAGTATGCACATGCACCCTCTCAAGGACTATGGTTCTTATACTGTGGAAACCCAACTGGATTAAAAGGAGCTCAGAGAAGCCAGGAGCTCAGGTAAGAGGGGCCCAAGAAAGAGCTCTGTAGACTTGGGCTAAGAAACCTGCCCAGGCCCTCAGAATGAAATATGAAAGTCCTAACTAGCCTCTCTCCTCCTTTCCCAGGACAATATTTTTAATGAAGTATTCAAAGACACACACAAACAGTTCAGAACCTCCAAACCCAGAGTCACCGAGAGTAACAGGAATAAGTTAACTTCTTCTTTTCTATGTCCACAAAAGGCTTGAAGCACAAGCTAAATTAAAGCTCTTTCTAGTAAGTGATTCAGCCCAGCCCTGTTTTTCAAAGATTCCTTAGGAGAGAAAACAGGGTGGTGAACCTAAAGGTATAACTTAGATGGGAAGAGACACATCATTTGCATCTGAACAGAGAACAACGGGGGTCCACAGTTTCATTTCTAAAGATTCTTTTTTTTTACATTACATAAAGATTCTAGGGGGTGAAAGCAAAAGGGCAATGCATATACACAAAGTAAACAAAAATGCAGTGAGGGTTCGGCTAGCAGAGTGGTGGGAAGCAGCAGCTGGAACAAAACTAAGCCCTGTGCCACAGAGCGCTGGGAAAGACGACAGGATGTGGGGGAGGTGGGCCGGTTCTGCCAGGCAGTCATCGCAGTGCAGGTCAGGTTGCTGTTCACCCCACACTCCCCAGCACAAATCGCTCACCCTTCTCACCCCACCTGCTGTCATAAGCAACAGATGGCCCAGCCCCAGGCAGCTGGCAGAAAACAAGAAGGCAAGCGATGGGGAAGAACAGGGCAAAGTCAAGGGCCATCCCCAATGGAAGCCTAGCAAAAAAGTGCCTAGCAAAAGTGCCCTGGGGGTGAGGGTGGCAACATCACCTAATGATCTGCCACAATGAGACACACCTCAAAATCAGCTCAGTATTGTCCAAGGTTCCCAGCATCCTCATACTGCTCAGAAGGGGGTGGTGTGGAGCGAAGCATGGTGATGGTGGGGGAGGTAATCCCAGAACAGCTCCCAGAGTACACTGGGGCATTCAGGCCCGGAAGGGATCATGTATTCATTCAACATTTACTGTCTATACACCACATTCCAGGCACTGCACCAGCAACTAGGGATACAGTCTCTGCCCTGGGATGCTCATGTAAGATCAGGAAGAACAAGGACACAGACGATAATAAACGGTAAGTGCTAAGCACAGAGCAGGGTCACCAAGCTAACACTTGGCTTCAGGAAGAGGTAACAGCAGAAGGAGATGGGTACAGGGAAGGGAGAAACACAGAAGCGAAAGGGCGGTGGAGCAAAAGAAAATTAGGAAGTACAGTCCATTCTGTCCCAGCCTTTGTCATCTCTGCTCCACTGGGAGCAGACTCCTGGGTTTGTCAAGGGATCCTAACACATCACTACCTAAAGGAACTTTGGGATAATCTTATAAAGTCCAATCTATCCATTTTTAAGAGGGGAAAACTGAGGCCCATCAAAGGATCATGACCTGCCTGGGAGCACAGGGCTGGTGAATGGCTGAACCCCAGAACCCCATTCTCCTAATTCTCACTAAACGAAGTTCCTTCAAATATCTCCCAGTCAGAATCTGACCACTGACTGAGCCCCTCTGGACAGACTGCCAGCTCCAGCATCATCCTCCACTGGGCTAGGTCTGTTCTGAGCACTCACACTTTGGCTCTCTTTCAGGCCTCAGCTAGATCTAGAAGTCCAGTGGCATCGTCCCCAGGAACTACAACATGGCAAGAACAGTTCCTGAGAAAGCAAGAGTGGCTGTCTACCTCCTCTGAAAGGAGCAGTCCTGGAGAAAGGCTGTGCACATGTGTGTGCTGGCAAAAACGAACACGGGGTGTTCTGAGAGCTGAAGGAAATGATCCGCCAACAGAGAACAGGAGGTGAGCCCCCGGTACTACCAAACCAGGCAGGCTCAGTTAAGACTCTTCCCCCTTCTTCCCCACGAGCTCCTCTGGCAGGTCACACTGAGCTGTGAGAAGCAGTCATTTCAGGGAAGCTGTAGGCCTCCCTCCTGCCTGTGCCTTACAAGGTGGGCAGTCAGCCAGGAGACCAAGGCATTGGAGCTGCAGGGCCCTGCTGCTCTGTCACCTCCACCTCTGCCTCCAACAGTACTTATTCTATCCTGGTCCTCCAGCCTTCAGCCTGCCACCCACTCCAGATCAGAGCATGTGCAGAGTGGAAGAAAGCACTCATTAGCTTTGAGTGTAACCTTCTATAGAATCTAAATAGAAGGCACAGTCATTCAACCGCCAAGGCAGAATTCCACCTCTTCTTGTAACAAAACAAAGATGCCTGTCAACACTCAGCTAGCTGGTAAAAAAAACTGTCCAGAAAGAGGCTACTGGGCACCCTGGTTAAACCTATTTCCTATCCTCATCTCCATGCCTGGTGACACTCAGCTCCAAGACCCTGAAGCATGGGCAAGATGAAAACATCCTAATGATCACAAATCTTTCCTGTCCAAGATGCCTCAAACTCTGCCTCTGACTGCACACTCAAGTGGGGTCACCAAAGGCTGGCCCCGGTCTTCAGGGTAGAACAGACATGGATATTCAGGGTGAGGAAGTGGCCTGCCTGAAAAACAGGCTTACTCAGGAGCTGAAAAGCTATATTGGGTCTACTATGACAAAGGGATTATAATGGGAACCCTGTGTCCTAAACCTCACATCTGCCAGGAGGTAACGGTGGTGTACTTTTGTGGAGAGGGCAGAGAGGGTGAAAGACTTCCTGCTCTTGTACCCAAACAACAAGGCTTTAGAACTTGCCCTCCTGAAAGGCAAATAAATGTAGTTCTACTTTCCAAACCTCACTGTTTGAGAGAACTTCTTGTTTTCTCTCTTTGCTTTTTAAAAACAGATGAATGCTCCCCTAAGGGGGAAAGCAGCTGTAAATATAGAAAAGGGTGGAAAAAGAATCCTGCTTGGAGTTCCAGAAGAACCACTGTACTATTGTAAAAAGCCTTCTCAAAAGAAGTAACACACCCTCTTCCAAACAAAAACACACGACTTCATCCAAAATTCTTCTCTGAAGTGTGACCTTTGGGCAGATGATTTCTCTACATGCTGCTTTCTCCTTTACTTGACACTAAGGCTTTGACACAGAAAGCAAGTTAGTCATTTTCTTCCTGGGAGCCTTAGAAAGAACTGGTCACAGCTCTCTCAGTGCACCTGCTACTGAGGCCTCCATCGTCATCACCATCATCATCAATCATCAAAGGACCACACTTTATTACCACACTGCTACAAACATTTAAACCAGTCTAAGCCATTATCTTTCTAGGCAAACTGGGCCATAGTGTGTACTAGTGGAGAAGAGAATGGGAAGAGGGTATAAATCTGAGGCAGAAGGCCTGGTTCCACTTTATTACTTTCCAAAAGCAACAGCATTTTTCAAAGGCTCGGGATTCTGGGACATCACCCATTGGCTTATAAAATCCTTCCATCGCAACAGGAGAAGGAAAGCCACCCCAAAATCCATATACCAAAAATAAAAGGTCTAAAAAAGAAGTTTTAGAGAAAGTTTGTAAGAAGGAAATTCAAGCTGGCTTTATTTTCATATAATCTACAATTAATGCATTTTCCCTTTGTAACCACACTTCATATCTATAATTCCAGTACATTTAGATGTGCTTCTTAGATTTAAACTGGGTAACAGGGAATTGAGCTGGCTGAAACTAGTCCCAGCCCACAGATGTCACCAACCTGTTTCAAAGCCCTAGGACAGCAGTTCTCAACCTGTGAGTCGCCACCCCTTTATAACAATGAAAATACATCCTGTATATGAGATGTTTACATTACAATTCATAACAGTAGCAAAGTTACAGTTATGAAGTAGCAACGAAAATGTTATGGTTGGGAGTCACCACAACATGAGGAACTGTCTAAAAGGGTTGTGACATTAGGAGGCATTAGGAAGGATGTGAACCACTGCCCTAGGTGGATATGAGAAATGAAAGGGAGATGGGAGTAAAGTTAATATGATGCTTAAAGCTCTACGAAAGTCAGAAGTGGAGTACACTGCTTTTAATTTATGTAAGATTGTATTATTCAAAGAAAAAATGCAACGAAAGCCTATAAGCCACATGAGTGACAAGGCAAAAAAGGAAAATGTATTTACAAAATACATTCAAATCTCCAAACTTCCCAGAGGAATCAATACAAATGCCAGTCATATAAATAAATCCTCAGTCTGACCATTCTCAGTGGCCAGCGGTCAGGTAGCTTTCACGCCCTCCTTCTAGGACCACCACACAGAGGACCTGGATCAAACAGCAGCATCTGGCCTCACCACCACTCCCCAAGAACCCTCATCAATTTCTAGGATGAGCACATTTTCCATGTGAACCAGGGTTTCAAGAGAATCTCAAGATGAGATGAATTCTTGAAAAACAAGTCTGATCCTTCCTGCCCTTCCCATGTCCTCTGAGGTCTTGAAGGATGATCCACTGAGCCTCCAGACCCTGCTCTGTGTCAGGTGACTCTAAATCCTACTGGGTACCATACTCCCAAAGCACCGGCCAATCGCCCTTTACCTCCAGTGGTCCACCTTCATCTACCCCATGTATCATCATTTCCTGACAGTCTATAAACAGCTTGCAAAATGCTTGAGGCATGGTCCCCAACCCACCAGGAGCTTTCAGAGGAGTTGAGAGATTACATATTCAGACAGTAAAAAGTCTAGACAAGCGGTGAGGCAGGCATACTGATTTCAGTATCCTATACAGGTGCAATAAATGCTAAATAGTGAGGCATGAGTAATTAGAAATAAGGAAGAATAAGCAGTAGCTATTTGTTAGTTATGGACAAAATAATGAAAAAAATAGGGAAAAAGAAAGAGAGAGAAATTGATCTGAACCAAGATAATCAAAGAGAGCCCTAAAAAGAAAAGAAGGGAGAGCTGACCTGAAAGCCTTCAGGGATGAATAAGTATGGAAACAGAAAGAGAGAAGATTTAAAAGGGAAAGAGAGAACATTCCTTCTGAGGCAGGAATGCTGAAATAACCAAGTTAGATTGAGGAGGGTGGGAAAGAGGAAGAGAGGACAAGGATTGAAGAACAGAAAATAAATTCCATTCTGAAATCCTTCAGGGCAAAGGACATTTCTTACCAGTGTCCCTAGTATCTGCCACAGGGCAGACTCTGGTTATTCCACAAAGCATTATTAAGTATTCATACTCAGTGAATACGACCTTTGGAAGCTCAGTATTCAAACTGACCTTAAGGTAAGGCCAGTTTGCACAGCTATGAAAAATAGGCAGAGAAATTCAGCCTTGGATCAGTAGAGAAGTCAACAAATGTTCTCAAGCAGCACTATCTGGCCTAATCCAATTCAACAAGCACTCACGAAAAGCCTCCTATATGCGCAGAGAATCCTTGGTCCCCACTCTCAAGGAGCACCCCGCCATGGGAGGGGATGGCAGTACTACTTCCCACACACACAAGGCTTTACTCTCTTGGCTAGTCTCACTGGAGATAAGAACCTGGCAAGAGAGAGCAAGGCAGATTACAAGGATGGCAGGATGACATGGTCTGGCCAGGGTGGTAGGGGCAGGAAGCTATAGAAGAAGGAACTGGCAGGGGCTGGTCACTGACTAGGCTGAAGGAGTCAGGAGGGGGCGTCTTGGACAAGAACAGGCAGACAGACTCAGGTTTCGATTCCCAGATGGTGCCATGATCTTCAGGCAGTGCTTTGGCTCAGTGAACACCAAATGCTAAGGTCAGTCAGCTCAGCCATCCTGTTTCTGGGAATGGGGGTTGCACATTCCATCCTTCCCATCTGCCTGAGGCTTTTTTTATGCGAGCTGTGATTTCCTGTAATTCCCCTTTGCGAGGGGGACAGAGGAGATCAATGAGAAGATGAGGAGCTGACAATTTCTTTGTCCATCACACCACATTAAAAACAGCTCAATAGTCCTGCACTAAAGTTTTACTGGCAGCTCTTATTCTGGGAAGAAGAGAAAAGGGGAAGGAAGCATTACATTTTAAAAGCCAGGAGGGAAGTGATCTTACCACTTTCCCCTTCTAGGCAGAGCCTCCCCAGCTGCATTTACTGAGGGAGGAGAGAAGAAAGAGGAGACGGAGAAGTATCGACCAGCTTGGCTCCCAGAAATGCAGCCCCTTCCTGAGAAGCCACCTGCCCTGGTGGCCACAAGCATCCCTGACCCACCAGAGACAGAAGCAGCACAAGAGCAGGGCACTCTCTGGAAGGGTTGAGATCAACCTATTATTTCCCAATCTTTCTTTGAGAAACAGGTATTAATGAAATAGCCCCTACAAGATGATGAAGGGGTGCAAAGCAAAACACATGAAGGAATGGGCTCAGTTAAAACAGTAATAATAAAAACTCTGAAGGAAAAGATTCAGCTAAAACAATAACAATAATCAGCCAATGTCCCCTTATTTGCTTCTCCATAATTGCTACTCAAAAGTGCACAGGAAGTAGCCCTAAAGATTTTGAAGTTTTCTCCTTAAATAACATCACCTGTTTGGATCCTAGGAGTAACTTTTGAGATCGTTTAGTTCCTGTATTCCAGTAGAAGGACCGACCCACCCAGATCTAAAACCTGACTCAGCTGGTCTTAGACTCCGACTCATGGAACTGCCTTCCAGTGGAGTAGCTGACCCACCCAGGCAGCAGCCCATACCAAAGGACCGCTGATTCTGCCCCCAAACCAGCCAATTAGCAGGTCTGCTTGCCTAACCCTCTGCCCACCAAACTGTCTTTAAAAACCTGTGCCCGCAATTCTCAGAAAGATGGATTTGAGAATTCTCCCAACTCCCTGCTTAGAGCTCTGCAGAATAAACTTTGTGCTGTGCTGTGCTGTGCTGTGAACTCTGCTGTCTCTGGATATTTGGCTTCTTCTTAGGCAGGAGGACCTGGGTGGGCAGCAACATTAATATAACTTGTACGTTCTTTTTTTTTTTTTTTGAGACAGTCTCAGTATGTTGTGCTCGGTAGAGTGCCGTGGCATTACAGCTCACAGAAACCTCTAACTCTTGGGTTTAAGTGATTCTCTTGCCTCAGCCTCCCAAGTAGCTGGGACTATAGGCACCTGCCGCAACTCCTGGCTATTTTTTGTTGTAGTTGTCATTGTTTAGCAGACCCGGGCCAGATTTGAATCTGCCACTCCCGGTGTACATGGCCGGCGCCGTAACCACTGACTTACAGGTGCCAAGCCAATTTGTACTTTCTTGAAACTTTTTTAAAACAAGTTACCAGAGTAAACAAATTTGAGATGTACGTCTTTACAAAGGAAACAGGAGATTTAGCCCTCTTCCTCAACTATTAAATAAGCAAAAGGGAAAAAAGTGCCCAGACCAAACAAAAAGAAAATTGTTACTGGTTATAGCAATTTGGTGGATTCTCTGCCATCTTCTACACAGGATTCTAGCTACCCTAGAACTGTCACACTGTGTTCTTCCACACAGGGTGGTCATAACCCCAACCTGGTAACATGAAATCTGAGCATGATGGTAATAGTATTAACATTATTAACTGGCATTTGAGTGCATTTTAAATCTAATATCTGATTTGATCCTCACAACAACCTTAAGAGAATGATAAGTATTATTATTATCTCCATGTTTAGGCCAAGACACCAAGGCACAGAGAGATTAAATAACCTGTCCAAGGTCACACAGGTCAGATGATGGTTAATTCACCCAAAATACTAATGAGACAATCACTTTCAGTCACAGGCCACAGGTATCTCATGTTAAGAAAGCTTTTGACAGAATGGAGTGCAATGAAACAGGAATTCAGAGACATCAAATCCCAGAGATCCCTTTACAGACACATATCTGAGATTACCTTTCCCATGATCTACATATATGTTTGTCCCTAATCTTCTTAATCTAACTTAACCAGGCTAGAACTGGCTCCCAAAATGAGCTTGATTCTCTGGGAAATAACGGACAAAATAGGCACTGCATATTAATCCTCAAATTCTTCTTACTCTTAATAAAAACTTTAAAAACATTTAAATGGAAATGGGCTGAGAGGGGAAGAGATATTATGTTAAAATTTGTGTTCTTTAAGAGTCCAAACACTGGACAGGTTCAGTGGCTCACGCCTATAATCCTAGCAGTCTGGAAGGTCAAAGTGGGAGGACTGCTTGAGCTCAGGAAATTGAAACCAGCTTGGGCAAGAGCAAGACCCCGTCTACTAAAAGAAGAAAAAATTAGCAGGGTATTGTGGCAGGTGCCTGTATTCCAGCTACTCAGAAGGCTGAAGCAGGAGGATCGCTTGAACCCAGGATTTTGAGTTTGCTGTTAGCTATGATGATGACATGGCACTCTACCCTGAGCAACAGAGTGAGACTTTGCCTTAAAAAAAAAAAGAGTCCAGGCCAAGCACGGTGGCTCATGCCTGTAATCCCAGCATTTGGGAGAACGAGGCAGGTGGATTGCCTGAGCTCACAAGTTCGAGACCAGCCTGAGCAAGAGACTCAGTCTCAAAAAAAAAAGAAAAAAAAAATGAGTCCAAACATAAAGTATATTGCTTGGGTCTTTGTACTTGTTTGTTAATTGAAAAAAAGATGTGTCCTCTTTAAGGTTTTTTACTGTTTTAATCCAAGTCAGTAAGTATCCATCTGCAGATGTGAGCTCACCAATTTTATCCTTCCTCTTTGGCTTAAATTATCTATTTCAATTGTATTACTAACCAAGAAAGATGGCTCTACACTTAGAAATGGTTTCAGTAATTTAATTAAGTTGTGCAGAAATGCTGATGCTTTCTTGGGCACCAGCCTGACCTTTCTCTGCTCCTTTCTGGTCTTGGAGGGTAAGTCCAGGCTGCTCCTTCCCCTTGGGCTGAGACCACCCCTATTCCCCATTCCCTGAGTTCCACAAAATCCTTACAGAAGTGTGTGGGCGAAGAGTTCAGAATGCCTGGCTTTGTTACTGACCAGCTGTGCCATCCTAGGCAAGTATTATTTTTAATCCTCTTTTAACTGTAAAATGGGTACAATATAAGCAAACTACTTCAAAGTTGTGAAGACTAAATAAGCTAATACATAAAAAGTACTTAGACGGGCACCTGGCACATAGAAAGCATTTAATGTGCACTAGCTTTTCTCATCAGCCAGCCTTATAATATAAACAGTTCTGCGTAAATCAAGAACTTTGTACTGGCTCGGTGCCTGTGGCTCAACGGGCTAAGGTGCCAGCCACATACACCTGAGCCGGCGGTTTTGAATCCAGCCCGGGCCCACCAAACAACAAGGACAGCTGCTACCAAAAAACAGCCGGGTGTTCTGACGGGCGCCTGTAGTCCCAGCTACTTGGGAGGCGTAGGCAGGAGACTCGCTTGAGCCCAGGAGTTGGAGGTTGCTGTGAGCTGTGATGCCACAGCACTCTATCCAGGGTGACAGCTTGAGGCTCTGCCTCAAAAAAAAAAAAAAGAACTTTGTACTTCTCGAAGCAGTCTCAATTCATTATTACTACATTCAGTCCCCACAACAGCCATGTAGGTTAGACAAGACTGAAAGTTGATGGACACTTCCTGCTATAAGGACAAGGAACTTGCGTGACCACAGAAGCTGTTTACTCATCAGTCTCCCCCAGTTGATCAGAGACCTGCCCCCTGACAAACCCACATACTAACAAATGCTCCATAAATCACTGGTAAACTAGACTAACTGTAGGATTGGTCATACTATAAACAAAGCACCAGCCTCTTGGTGAGAAGCAGGGGAACAAACCCGAATCCTTACTCCTGGGCACTCCCAGCCAACCTGAATAGAGACAAGAGGGAGGGCTGTCTTTCCCAGTCCTGACTCTAACTCATCCCCAAGAGGAAAAGCAGCATCTGCAGGAAAGGGGGCAGCCAGAGGTCACTCAGAGGGAAATGGCAGAACTGTCCCTGAAAAACCCCTGAGGCAGCAGGCAATCAGGATAATGTAACGGGCATTGCCCAGCCCTGCCCACTAGGCCAAATGGGGATCCATAAAGCTGGTGTTTCAAAGGCACATAATGCGGCCTTTGCTAACTGAAATAGGAGTTGCCTTTCAGTAGAGTACAGGCCAGTCTATAAATACCAGGGATTAAAAGGCTCCCTGTGGAGGCCCAACTGCTATCTAAAAACAAAAGCTATCTGGTCCTCCAGGCCCCTCAGAGAAGAGCTGCCGTCATCCAACATTATACCCCCTCCAAGAGACACCCCAGTCTCTCTTTTTCCACTGTGGCTTTTTAATTTATTTTTGTTTGTTTGTTTTGGTTTTTGTTTGTTTTTTCACTAACCATCCTCTCCTTTCCATACCCTTCTGCAAGACCACCCACTCCCATGTGCCACTGGCTCCCACCTGGCCCTACCCTCCACTCTCCAGGAACTTGTCCTCTGTCTCACCTTAATCTACACCCCAACTTTCTAGTCCATATGGACTTTGCCTGCCATGAAAAGCCCACAGGTTTTGAGATCACTCCGACTTTGGTTCTTGCTCCAACACAGTGAAGTACAGCACCTAACGTTTCGGAGCTTGGCTTCCTGATCTGTACGGTGAAGACACGCCCACCTAGGCAGGGCTCCACACAGGAGTGCCTGCCATAGAACACACACTCAGTACTTCCTGCCTTGTTCCTCTCCCCAGGGGATTTTTCTTATTTGGGGGGGCTACTCTGATAGAGTCACTCTTTCTAGACATCATACCTGCTAAATACAAATATCTTAACCCAAAAGAATGACTCAAATGATAAACACTGTGATCACCGATGGTATCTCTGTAGCTGACATATGGCAATCTTCAAACTATACTAGAGAAGATTGGTTATTTTGTGCCTCCCCAACACAAATGACCACCCATTTCATAAAAGAATTAACCAGAGGGGAGGGGAACACTCAGAGTCAAGAGTCACTGGGGTCAGAAAGAAGGGATAAATAAAGGCTCTATAAGGTAAGAGCTGCACCTCCACATACAACTAAAACCCCAAAAGGAAGACTCCTCTAATCCCACATTTACACTTAAAAATTTTTAATTAACTCTGACAGCAAGAACATCTGCCAGATTTACTAGAAATAGCATCTGACTTGTTTCTGATAAGACCCAGGCAGAACTTTACATAGTCCAGGGACTATCTAAGGTACGGTTCCCAAAAGGTGGCATCCTAGATGATAGCTCCAAGGCAGTGTGCCCTGCTTCTCTCGCTGGTGTCCTGAAGTTGCTCCTGCAAATATGTGATTAGACCTGACATGAACCCAGAGCTTGGTTCTTTTGTAAGCATCTCCTCTAAAACTTTCGATCATCATCCTTAAAACCAGATTTAATTTAAGCAAGACCATCTTCAAGAACCAGATAAACAATTACTAGAGAAACATGATAAAGGTCCCGAAGAACTTGTGTTTTGGGGCGGCCTTCACCAAGTGGGTAGGAGGGTGGCTTCTCCATTGAAGATTCTTATTTAGGAATTAGGAGTAAGAAGGTCCCTTCCACAAAGTCTTTAAGATAGTCCTAGGATCTTCCTGTTGCCATGCCAAAGGAGTGAAAGTAGACTTCTCTAAAGAGGTGCAGTGACTTAGTTAATATTAAGTAAAAAATAGTGTTGGCTCAAAGCCTGTAGCTCAGTGGTTAGGGCACCGGCCACATGCACTGGGGTTGGCGGGTTCAAACCCAGCCAGGGCCTGCTAAACAACGACAACAACAAAAAAAATAGATGGGCATTGTGACGGACACCTGTAGTCCCAGCTACTTGAGATATAGAAGCAAGAGAATTGCAGAGAATCACTTAAGCCCAAGAGTCTAAGGTTGCTGTGAGCTATGACGCCATGGCACTCTACTGAAGGAGACAAAGTGAAACTCTGTCTCAAAAAAAAAAAAAAAAAAAAATGAACTATAGGGTTTGCCAGTCACCACTAAATGCAAATTTGGGGAAGGGTATATTTGGAACACATGTAAACTACATAAAACCTATCAAATGTTGCAAGAGTTTGTACAAATATGCATGTTCCTGCTTCCAAGTCCACTATGCAAACTCAGGCTGGTAAAACATTTCATATTTCATTGCCTGTATTTTTTAACTGGTAAGTATTTCATGACCCCTGTGAAGAAGGAAAGGGAACAGAGAAAATGTGGTAAAGTCTGATAAGGAGAGAATAGAAAGAGCAACGTGAAAAGTAAAGAACAAAAATGAAGGTGAGAAGCTAGGGGCTTAATCAGCTCTGGCCTCAGGACTGAGTTTAGGGAGGAGAATCTCTTGCTCTTTGGAAACACTACTAAGCAGAAATCACTCAGGAGTTTTTTTCCTCTCAAAATGTGAATACACAGAACAGAAACCCACAGCAGGGTTGGGCACAGTGTCTCATGCCTGTAATCTTAGCATTCTGGGAGGCCAAGGTGGGTGGACTGCCTAAGCTCAGGAGTTCAAGACCAGCCTGAGCAAGAGTGAGACCCCGTCTCTACTAAAAATATAAAAACTAAAATAAAAAAACAAATAAATAAAAATGATTTCAGAAATAAGGAAAATGGCCTCAGAATGAAGATCTGAGATCCTAAAATTGAAAGTGATACCAGGTTCCCACATTCAGGGCTGGACAGGGACGCCAGCTTCCGAGGCCTGGGCAATTCCTTGTAAACCGGGCCTCCTCTGAAATAGAGGCCCCGTTGTTTGCCCTGAGCAAGAAGAACTGTATCCATTTGTTTAAAACACTTATCAACATTGAAAAAGTGTCTTCCATCTACCAAGTCCTGGCCAAGTATAATTCTCAAGACCTTGTACCCCTAGACAAAAGGCAAACTAGAGACTTCCCACCTGGGTCTTTCTACCAGAAGCTCTGGTGCATTTTATTCCTTCTGTATTCTTTTCTAGCTAATAAATCCTATCTAACCACAGTTATCTGTGGTCCTCGGGTTCATTCTTCAAATCTCTGAGACCAAGGACCTACTGCAGAAAGAAATTCCATCAACAATACTGAGGAAAGAAATTGTTAAGCCAGTAGATAAAATTAAATAAGCATTATTTATGTGAAGTTCTGTTTTTTTTTTTCTTCAAACAGAGTCTCATTATGTCGCCCTCAGTAGAATGCCATGACATCACAGCTCACAGCAACCTCCAATTCTGGGGCTCAAGCAATTCTCTTGCCTCAGCCTCTCAAGTAGCTGGGACTACAGGTGCCCACCACAACGCCTGGCTACTTTTAAAGACAGGGTCTTGCTCTTGCTCAAGCTGGTCTCAAATCTGTGAGCTCAGGCAATCTACCCGCCTCAGCCTCCCAGGGTACTGGGATTACAGGCGTGAGCCACTGCACCTGGCCTGAAGTAAAGATTATTATAATGTTCAAAAAATATTAAAAAATAAAAACAGTGGCCAGGCGTGGTAGCTCATGCCTATAATCCTAGCACTCTGGGAGGCCGAGGCAAGTAGATTGCTTGAGCTCAGGAGTTCAAGACCCAACCTATGCAAGAGCAAGATCTCATCTCTAAATAACAGCCAGACTTTGTGGTAGGCACCTGTAGTCCTAGCTACTCAGGAGGCTGAGGCAAGAGAATCTCTTGAGCCCAGGAGTCTGAGACTACTGTGAGGTATAATGCCATGGCACTCTACCTAGGATGACAAAGTGAGACTCTGTCTCAAAAAGAAAAAAGAAAACGAAAAGGAAAAAAAAAAGAAACCCACAGCAAAGCTCAAAATCTATTTCCCACCAAGACCTGCTTCAAGTCAAACCATTCAGTCCCACAAACAGGCAGATGGTTCTGGGAGCAGGTAGAACCATAAGAGCAGCACCAAAATGGTATGGAGAGAGAAGCTTTCCCCTAGAGAGCCGCCTGTCTCAATGCAGTGCAGACCTTCCAGTAGGAATGAGGGAGAGAATGAGCAGGTGCAGACCTGGGCAATGTGGCTGTCGGTGTGGACTCCTTTAGCAGGGGCAAGTTCATAGAAAAGACCAGACCTGAATTTTCTAGACCTAACAGAGTTGAGAGAACTGAGCTCACAATAAGGGGAATGGTAAGAAGGGTGCCACTTACCAAGCTCAGGAGGATGTGGAAAAGGGTTGGGAGGGGAGGCAAGCCCCTCCCCTTGGTCACTCTGGATGTGGTCCATCTACTCTGGAGAGAAGGGGAAGGATGTGGTCCTAAGCTGGCTTCTCCCACTAGCTAAGCCACACCAAACACACCCACCCTCCGTTGCTAACCCCTCTGTCCAGACAGGCAGTGCTCTACTAGTTTCACTTCTGCAGTCTAGCCAGTACTTCCTGCCCACGTAGCTACCAAGCCTCCTCCAAGGTTTCCTGTTATCCACTCTGACAGGGCAAGAGCTGAAACATGAAGATTATGCCGGCGTCAGCCCCATTTCTGCTGCTAACCCAACAACTGCCCCTAAGACAAGTCAGCACAACCTACTCTGTGCCTCATTTTCTGTCACATTGAAGTAGGTACCATTCTCATCTCTCTTCTAGTTATGAGGATAACAGGTGATAACAGCCAATATTTACTGACTGCGTACTAAGGTCCAATTACCAGGTTAGCCACGTAACGTGTTTTATCTCATTTAATCCTCGAAATCCCCCATAGAGTAGATACTACTGTTAACCCCATTTTCAGTAAGAGAAGGTACTGAGTAATAATGTAATGAAGAATAATAAAATACATGTAGTAAACAAAAAAAAAAAGAGAAGGTAGAGCTTAACAAAGTTAAGACACTTACCCAAAGCCACATAGTCAGATGAACCCCCCCTTTTTTAAATAAAATAAAGCACTTCAAATACCCTAACATAACCATGAAAGCTTTCTTCTTCTTTTCACTTTTTAGACATAGAGTCTTGCTGTGCTGTCCAAGCAGATCTCAAATTCGTGCCTCAGCCTACAAGCATGAGCCACAGTGCCCAGCAGGTAGAAAATCTAATACCACAAAAGCAAGGGTCAGCTACTAATTAGTACTTCTTCTACAAACTACCATTTAAATACCTTTGTGTCATTAGGCATTGTGCCTACTTTTTTTGTTTGTTTGTTTTATTTTGGAAATGGGGTCTTGCTATGCTGTCCAGGCTAGTCTTGATCCTCCTGCCTCAGCCTCCCAAATAACTAGGATTACAGGTGCATGGTGGCACCTAGCTTTTTTCCCCCCTGAATAAATAAATATGCATTTATTATTTAATGCATCTGTTTACAGATGGCTGTACTGTTTGAATATTTTGGCACTCAGCTTTGTACCTACTATTTTAAATATCTCATTTGTTTTTCATAAATCTTTTTTTTTTTTTTTGAGACAAGGTCTCACTCTTTTGCCCCACTTAAGAGTGCTGTGGCGTCAGCCTAGCTCATAGCAACCTCAAGCTCCTGGGCTCAACCTATGCTCCTGCCTCAGCCACCCAAGGAGCTGGAGTACAGGCACCCTCCACGATGCCCAGCTAATTTTTCTATTTTTAATAGAGAGTCTACTAATTTTTCTATTTTTAGTAGAGTATTGCTCTTGCGCAGGCTGGTCTTGAACTCCTTACCTCAAGCTATCCTCCTGTCTCAGCCTCCCAGATTGCAAGGATTAAAAAAATGAGCCACTGCACCTGGCCAAGCCAGTACTTTTAAATGTTAACTTTAATATAATAGTCAAATTAGACATGTCAATAGTGAAAAATTCAAATGACACAAAAGGCAAGTTAAAGAAGTTATAGTTCCCTTTATCCTTCATCACCCAGAATTCCCCATACCCGGTGATCATTAACATTCTGGTAGCTAACCCTTCTACAGACAGATATTGTTAACATCATTTCCATTTTACAAATTATAAAACTGAGGATAAAGAGGTTAAATTTGCTCAAGGTCATACAGCTGGTTAAGTGGCAGAATCGAGAGAGAAAGCAGGGACACTCGATTCCAAAGCTCAAGACCCTCCACTACTCCTTCCCATTAAGTATCCACCTCTTAAAACAACTGCACATTTTCATTCATCACAGGAAAGATAAAACTCCTTGGCCCAGAGCCAGTCTTACTCCTCCCCCCCCCCAAAAAAAATAGGACTTCCCAAGCACATCCCTGCCCCAGAGCACTAGTGCTAAACTCTTTCAAATCTAAGCCGTCCTGAGGAAGGCAGGTCCTTCACCTCTACCTCCTCAATGCCCACACGGCTCTGAAAACATGGGCAGGACAATGGGGAAAAGGGGGCTCACCTACAGAACATGCTGGGCTCCCGGGATCAGCAACAGGAAGCTCCTTCAGGAGCCCTAAAACGTTCTGAGGTGAAGGGACTCCCCTTTGGCAACATTGCGGGGGGTATCTCAGAGCAGCCCTGGACCCACTATTGCTGCCTAGAGTCAGAACGATCCCATAGAAGGACAGTTAGAACGAGAATTCTAGCAATGCCTGATATAAGATGAGCTTTCAGAGTTACTCTAAATCCCCATCGCAGAGTCATCACACCCCAAGGAATTCAGAATTTCTTCTCTGGCTTAAGCTCATTTAGACCTTCTAATAACCTGTCAACTGCATGAATTTCTAGGTAACGTGGTTTGGGCTTCCCCTCTCCTCTAAAACTTAAAAATCAAAACCCCTTGTACTGTATGGGAAGGCTTTCTCCTTGATTATGGGATAAGGTCTGTCCTTGCATACTAAGGTCCCGTGCTTCACTTTTTTTTTTCCTTTTAGAGACAGACTTTCACTTTATTACTCTCGGTAGAGTGCCGTGATGTCACAGCTCACAGCAACCTCCAACTCCTGGGCTTAGGCGATTCTCTTGCCTCAGCCTCCCGAGTAGCTGGGACTATAGGCGCCTGCCACAACGTCCAGCTATTTTTTTGTTGCAGTCTGGCTGAGGCCGGGTTCAAACCCGCCACCCTCGGTATATGGGGCCAGCGCCCTACCTAATGAGCCACAGGCGCCACCCAAGTCACACTTCACTTAACGATGGAGATACTTTCTGAGAATGCCATTAGGCAATGTCATTGTGTGAACATCAAAGTATACTCACAAAAATCTAGACGGTAAGCCAACTACACACTTCAGCTACATGGTATAAGCTACAAACCTGTACAGCATGTGACTGTATGTTACTTTGCTGAATACTGTAGACCAGTAACACAAAGGTAAGTACTTGTGCATCTAAATGTACAAAATGTACAATAAAAATATATTAAAGATAAAAAATGGTACATCCTCAGCAGCGCCTATGGCTCAGTGGACAGGCGCCGGCCCCACATACCAAGGGTGGCAGTTTCAAACCCGTCCCCATCCAAACTGCGACAACAACAAAAAAAAATAGCTGGGCGTTGTGGCAGGAGCCTGTAGTCCCAGCTACTCGGGAGGCTGAGGCAAGAGAATCGCCCAAGCCCAGGAGTTGGAGGTTGCTGTTAGCTGTGTGATGCCACGGCACTCTACCGAGTACAATAAAGTGAGACTCTGTCTCTACAAAAAAAAAAAAAAAATGGTACACTCTACATGGGTAGAGCTATAAATAGAGCCTGCAGGACTAGAAGTTGCTCTTAGGTGAGTCAGCGAACAAGTGTTAAGTGAATGAGACAGTCTAGGACATTATATGCTATATACTATATGCTACTATAGACGTTATAAACATTATACACTTAGGCTATGTAAATTTATTAAAATTTGTTTCTTTTTTCATTGTTAAATTAATCTTAGTTATATAATGTTTATAAATTTTTTTTAATTTTGTGACTTTTCTAATAATACTTAAAGTATACCTTGTACAGCTATATAAAAATATTTTTTCAGGCTGGGCGCCTGTGGCTCAAGCAGCTAAAGCGCCAGCCACATACACCTGAGCTGGCAGGTTCAAATCCAGCCCGGGCCTACCAAACAACAATGACGGCTGCAACCAAAAAAATAGCCAGGCGTTGTGGCGGGCACCTGTAGCCACAGCTACTTGGAAGACAGGAGCAAGAGAATCACTTGAGCCCAGGAGTTGGAGGTTGCTGTAAGCTATGATGCCACGGCACTCTACCCAGGGTGACAGCTTGAGGCTCTGTCCCAAAAAATATATATATTTTTTTCAGACCAGGTACAGTGACTCACCCCTGTAATCTTAGCACTTAGCACTTAGGAGGCCAAAGGAGGAAGATAGCTTGAGGTCAGGATTTCAAGACCAGCCTGAGCAAGAGCGAGACTCCGTCTCTACAAAAAACAAAAAAATTAGCCAGGCATCATTTAGTCCTAGGTACTCCGGAAGCTGAGGCAAGAGGATACTTGAGCCCAAGAGTTTCAGGTGGCTGTGAGCTATGATGATGCCATGGCAATCTACCCAGGGTGATGAGTAAGACTCTGTCTCAAAACAATTTTTTTCCCTTTATATCCTTAGTCTACAAGCTTTTTTCTAATTTCATAATTTTTTTATTTATCTTTTTACTTTTTAGACTTTTTGTTAAACACTGAGACACAGGCTGGGTGCAGTGGCTCATGCCTATAATCCTAGCACTCTGGTAGGCTGAGCCGGGTAGATTGCTTTCGCTCAGGAGTTCGAAACCATTTGCAGCAAAAGCAAGACACCGTCTCTACTAAAAACAGAAAAACTAGCTGGGGCATCATGGCAGGTACCTATAGTCCCAGTTACTGGGGAGGCTGAAGCAAGAGGATCACTTGAGTCAAAGAAATTGAGGTTGCTGTGAACTATGATGATGCCATAGCACTCCACCCAGGACTACAGAGCAAGACTCTATCTTTAAAAAACAAACAAAAATTAATGACACGGTGGGGGTGAGGGAAGGGAAGAGCAGAGAGATAAAGAATGAGGGAGGGGTAGGGAAAGGAAGAGCAGAGAGAGGGAATGAGCGAGGGGGGGTAGTCTTGGTGTGTGCCACACCTTTTGGGGGCAAAACACGATTGTAAGAGGGACTTTACCCAACAAATGCAATCAATGTAACATGGTTTCTTGTACCCTCAATGAATCTCCAACAATAAAAAAAAAGGCAAAAAAAAAAAAAAGATAAAAATCCTAAAAACAAACAAACAAAAAAAAACACTAAGACACAAGCACACACATTAGCCTATACCTACACAGGATCAGGATCACCAAATCCACATTGTCTTTGACACCCACATCTTGTCCCACTGGAAGGTCTTCAGGAGCCATAAAGTACATGGAGCTGCCATTTCCTATGATAACAATGCCTTCTCCTGGAAAACCTCCTTAAAGGATCAGCCTGAGGCTGTCTCACAGTTAACTATTTTTATAAATAGGAGTATACTCCAACAATAAAAAATATAGTAAACACACAAGCCAGTAATGTAGTCATTTATTAAGTATTATGTACTGTACATAATTGTACATGCCAGACTTTTATACAACTGTTAGCACAGTAGGTGTGTTTACATTAGCATCACCAGAAACACATGAGTAATGCCTTGTCTATGATGCTACCATGGCCATGACACCACTAGGGGACAAGAATTTCCTAGTTACATTATAATCCTATGGGACCACCATCATACACTAAGCCCATCATTGACTGAAATGTCATCATATGGCACATGACTATATGTAACACACTCCCATTTCTGTCCCATCAGTACATAAAAACATACTGACCTTGAAGGCTCCTGTGTTAAAATAGGGGTGGGGGAAGAGAAAAGGGATTATTATTATATTGCTATTAAGCTAAAAGTTTATCAAGTCTGCAATCTCAGGAGGTTTCCTATTTCTTTTTTTTCTTTTCTTTCTTTTTTTGAGACTGAGTCTCACTCTTTTGCCCTGGGTAGAGTGCCATGGTGTCACAGCTCACAGCAACCTCAAACTCTTGGACTTAAGCGACTCGTCTCAGCCTCCCAAGTATCTGGGACTACAGGCACCTGCCACAATGCCCAGCTATTTTTTGGTTGTAGTTGTCATCGTTGTTTGGCAGGCCAGGGATGGATTCGAACCCACCATACCTCGGGTATGTGGCTGGCGCCCTACCTGCTAAGCTATAGGCACCGAGCCAGGAGGTTTTCTATTTCTCAGCAGGAACTATCAAACCAGTATTTGATTTAGCATTTAAGTCCCAGCTGACTCAGCATCCTGACTATATAAGTACAGTCAATTCAAAATACCTAATGCACATTGCCTTTCTCACATTTTAAAGGAAGATTTAACTAAAATCTTAAATAAAAGCACTTTGTAAAATGAGAAAAATCTTTACTGCTTTTAATACGGATGTCTAGCCTGCACACTAAACACACAGAAGAAACCTAAACCATCGTCCAGGGGGTTGAAATCTACAAGAGACCCATCCAAACACTGCAGAACAATTCAACAAATGCATAATTAAGCTTTAAAACGTGTGCTGCAAAGAATGCCTGTGGGGAGACAACCATGTAGGATAGAACATCCAATACTTGTTCAATTAATAAATTCAGATGTGTTACTTAAAAAATACTCCACTTTGCAACCCTACTACTATCTTTGCTAGTCACTGAAAGTTATACTAATACCAAAGGCTCTGAAATCCATTAATTCCACTGTTGCTCACACATATCCCAAGGAAAGTATATCAGCATTTGTACAGAGCGGCCCTTCTTTCAAAAATGAGCTTTTAGAAAAGCAGGCACAGACCTCCAAATAAGATGACCCACACAGTTATATAATTCCAGAAGCAATATAACTGTCCCAAAAGAGTTCAATTCTGGAGAACAAAGAGAAACAAGTCATTCTGTGTTAACTGTTTCTTTGCCTGCAACCCGACTCACACTGGATACTAAATATATTTCTCCAAACTGCAAAGACAAATGTGTAAGTTTGTTTTAGGGAATGAATGTTGCTCCCGAGGCTTTTAAAAGAACAACAGAATTCTAGAAACAAAGATCTGCACAGCTGACTCTCTGGTTTCCATCCCTGGTAAGGGGGTCCCATAGTTTGTTTCTCACTGACCTTCTAGAACATACTGGATACCTCCAATAGCCCTTCTTTCCTTCACCTCACACTGCCATGGTCCCTGAGCTGTCTTCTTTTCCTGCCACCAGTCAGGGTGCCTTTGGCAAATGCTAACAGCTTTTTATCACCCTGTTTATATTTGTTTTTCACTCAAACCAGGCCTCCTTCCAAATGCCTCCATTTTTAGAATTTCACCAATGCCACTTTCATTCCTTGTCATGAAGGCCAACAGCCTCAAAGTTACCCTGTCCTCCTACACTTGTTATTTTAATCCTCTACACCTAGGCAATCACTTACTTATTAACCCATTAATCCAGGAGCAGGTACAAAGAAGTGGACACTGACCTCAGGGAACTTCCAATGCCACCAGGGATGGCTATCCACAGAGGTAAAACATCTCAGGGTGGCTGGGAGGATGAGAGCCTAGGTCTTTCCCTGCCCCCAGCAGGCTACAAAGCCATAGATGTATAAAGAAAAGAAAGCTCAGCTCAGTGCCCAGTAGCTCAGTGAGTAGGGTGCTGGCTACATACACCAAGGCTGGTGGGTTCAAGCTTGGCCCAGGCCTGCTAAACAACAATGACAACTGCAACCAAAACATAGCCGGGCATTGTGGCAGGCGCCTGTAGTCCCAGCTACTTGGGAGGCTGAAGCAAGAGAATTGCTTTAGCCCAAGAGTTTGAGGTTGCTGTGAGCTGTGACGCCATAGCACTCCACCGAGGGTGACATAATAAGACTCTGTCTCAAAAAAAAAAAAAAAAAAAAAACGCAAGCTCACAAATCAACATTTCTATCTAAAATTAAGACTTAGGGGAGAGATAGGAGAGGAAAAAAGATTCCCTAAGAAATTCACTCTACTGATCTTATATAGTCAGTCCCCTTCTAATTTCTCATAGTTGAACTTATACCTCCTTTTCTCTTTTAATTAAAAGAAGGATATTTTAGGGTCTGAAAATATTCCCAGATTAAAAACTAATTGGTTAAGTAAAGCCAGAAAACAGCAATCTCTGCACCAAACTACCAAACCTAGCTCACTGCAGAGAGAAACAATTCACTTTCTTGCTAAGGAAGCCAAAGGGAATTCTCCAAGGATGCTTTTCAAGTTTTCCCTTCCACAGTGACTACTGGTTTGGTGCACAAAAGTCCCTGACAAAGCCAGAGAAGTCAAGTGAATGTCTACTGCACACAACAAATTCCTCTAATACGCTCACACTACTCTTCAATAACTAATGGCTATTCCCCCAAACCCCTAACTCCATGTGGGCAAGTACTGTGTCCTTTTGTTCTTTGTTCACTACTGTGAACCTAGCACCTACAACATGTGTTCCCTGGTTACCTGCCAAACAACTAGATTTATTTCCTTCTGGTTTCTGCAGCAACCATCTACCTGCCTCCCACCGGCCTGACATCATAGTCCAAACAGATTATCAGCTCACAAACTATTATGACTTGAGGGTGCTTGTAAAGGGGGGAAAAGGTGGATCCGTGAACTCTTAGGAAACTTAAGCCTGTTTTTCTTGCTATCTTGCTGTAATAAGCAATACCCACAGGACTGAAACAAGAGATAGATGGCCTTCCCATGGCAGAGTTTCTACCTGGAGGCAGATGGGAAATCAAGGATTGATAAAGGCAGACCAGCCAACATACCATTAATTCTCTAGCAATGCCTTGAACATGCCAACTGAAACAGCAGCACCCAGTGAAAACAAGACTTTGATCACTGGCTCTCAGGGATGAGGAAACCCAGCAAATATGACCTGTTTCCTTCCCAGCTGATAAGACATACACTTAAAGATGGGTGATCACACTGCATTTGGGGGGACGGCTGATTCCACATAAAATAACCCCGAAGATGGCAGAACCACAGCTGTGAAAGGTTTTTGTCTCTTCATGGACTGGGCAGTGGGGTGGAGATAGGATGAACTCTCCCAGATAGCACATTCCCTATCTTCAGACAATCCTCCTATATCTAGGATGCCAACAGCACCTGCCACTGTTCCACCTGGGCAAGGGAGGCCCAAAGGTAAATATGACAGAGAACACGTCCCATAGGCATGGGGTCAGGTGCGCAAAGACACACGGCACAGAGATCAAATGATTAAGCAGGCCCAGGCTAAGCATAACTGTGCTCATTTTAAGAATAGCTCTCTCTCAGAAGAACTGGACTTAAAAGATCATTCCCACCTTGTAATTTGACTATTAGACCCAAAACCACAATCACAGAAGGGATGTGTGTTTGTTCTAAATAATATGAACCACACGCCCTGCTGGACTCCCATGCCCTATCCTGGGACAAGCTCAGAGGAAGAGGAGGAGAAACAAGAGGTGATCACACAGACGTAGAAGCACCAGGAATCAAGAGCCCTGATGTCTCTACTGGCTCTTTCACCTCTTAGGAGTCAGTTCTGAGCATCCATTTCCGGCCTCTCCCAATTCTAACACTTCATGAGCCTACAGAGTCTTTCTTCACGAACATGGTTTGTTGTGCAAGGAGCTTTGGTAGTATCTGGATAACTACAGTTAAGAATTTGAAACTTCAGATAAGAGTCTTGTCTCACCTCACTCAGCCTTTTGAAACTCTAGGACTAGGGAATAGAATGTATATTAACATGAAGGGCCTGCCCCCAATCCCAAAATTGGCAGTAACTTGTGGCAGGAAAGTTTTGGCTGCATTCACACCCATTTTAGACACACACACACAGACAGGAGGAAACTTTCTAGAGGAACTGATCCTTGGTCCTGGCTCCAGTTATAGAAACCCAGAGAAAATAATTCAAGTTCCTAGTGTTTGTTTGCCTTGTTGGACAAAGGGCATGTGCCTGATACCACATGTTTCTCTAAGATAGAACCATTCTGACATTCTGTTTAGCAAGTAGGTGGCCGGCACACACTCACGTTCAAGAATGTTTAGTATGCTTCTAGGAGCAAGGAAAGCAAGATCACGAGTATTAGTACACGTCGAGTATCCCTTATATAAAATGCTTGGGATGAGAAGTATTTGGGATTTTGTATTTTTTTTTTTTGGATTTTAGAACATTTGCATATGCCTAACAAGATATTTGGGGGATGGAATCCAAATCTAAGCACACAGCCTGAAGGTTATTTTATACAGTATTTTCAATAATTTTGTACATAGAACAACAGTGACCCATTATATGAAGTCTAAAAATTTTCCACTTGTGGAAAATCATGCAGATGCTCAAAAAGTTTCAGATTTTGGAGCATTTTGGATTTCAGATTTTCAGATTAGGAATGCTCAACCTGTAGTTTCAATTAGGGCAAGGTCAAAAGGAGACGTTCTGTTGCATTATTTTATTAATATGGTTGGCTTGATGTAAAAATCACCCAGGGACAGATCCTGTAGAGTAAGTGACACTAGAAGCTGCACCATCTGCTCCTTTTTGTGTTTGGCATGATCTGTGTTTTCAACCCTGGGTGTAACCCTAGGTCCACCTGTAAGTGCCCCATGAGAGCTGCTCTGAAGACCTCTCTTTCTCAGACACATACCCACAGCCCCTCTCCCTCTTCCCTGCCCTGCTGGTTAGCTCTCTATTCAGTAAGCAGGCCACTCCCCAGCCTAGGAGAAGCCTCTGAGAGGGACACAGAACTACCCTGGCAAGGAATTTTTCACAAGAAAAGGAAAAACTTCTGAGAACTATAAATTATATTTGATAAAGAAGGCTCTGTAGTGTTCATGGTAAAGCTCTCTCGCTAGAACACAAAGACGTAATTTTGAACTGAATCTTTGAAAATCCTCTTTTTTTCCCATGTGCACTGAATTCAGGCACTACTGCATCTGTCAACTCTCACCAATGTTTAAAATTCTGCACCAAAGATTTGGAAGCAATGCTACTGCAGAGTTCAAACTGACACCCAGGACTCTTTTTCGTTGTTGTTAGCATCTTTTCTTCATTTAGGGTAATATTTGCAATACCGCAACAAGACCAAGAGAATTTGCTATATTGCTCTTCCTCAAACAAACTATATAACCCACTAGAATGCTAACTTCAAACCAGAAATATGGATGTAGCTTTTAAAATATCTCTCTGAAAAATGAAAACATATGTCCATACAAAAACTTAGATGATTTTAGCAACATTATTCATAATAACCAAAACTGGAAGCAATCCAAATGTCTATCATCTGATAAATAAACAAAATATAGTATGTTAATACAACAGAATATTATCCAGCAATAAAATGGAATGAAGTACTGATACACACATAAACCTCCAAAACATTATGCTGAGTGAAATAAGCCAGTTACTAACTGGCCGGGTGCAGTAGCTCAGGCTTGTACTCCTAGCACTCTGGGAGGCTGAGGCAGGTGGATTACTTGAGCTCAGAAGTTCAAGACAGGCCTGAGCAAGAGTAAGACCCCATCTGTACTAAAAATACAAAAACTAGCCAGGTATAGTAGCAGGTGCCTATAGTCCCAGCAACTTGGAAGGCTGAGGCTGGAGGATTACTTGAGCCCAGGAGTTTGAGGTTGCTCTGAGCTAAGCTGATGACACAGCACTCTAGCCAACAGAGGGAGACTCTGTCTCCAAAAAAAAAGAAAGAAAGTAAGAAGCCAATTACTAATTATACTGTATGATTCTCTTTATAAGAAATTTCCAAATGTGTAAACTATAGAGAGGGAAAGTAAAACAGCATGGCCTACGGCTGGTGTGACTGGAGAGAAATGGGGATACACTGGTGATATGTTTCTTTGTGGGGTGATGAAAATGTTCTGAAATTAGATCATGGCACTGTTTGCACAACTCTGTGAATACACTAAAAATCATTGAACTATACTTTAAATGGGTGAATTTTATGACATGTAAATTAGGTCTCAACAAAGCTGTTTCTTTAAAGAGATACATATAACAAAATAAAATGCTACCCGCCAAAATATCTCCTTGAACAAATGTAGAAACAATCTAGATATATAAAGATATTTAAATCACAGCTCATTTATGGAATATTATAAGTCCATTAAAAATAATTATAAAGGGTATATGTCATCATAGGAAACTGTTTATAATATACTATGTAAAAAACCATAAAACTTAATATACAGGATTTATTATCAACTAAAGATGAAAAAAAAGTAAGAAAGTTAGTTTGCATTAGGGTGGTAGAATCACAATGATTATTTTCTCCTCTATTTTCCAAGTTTTCTGTAATCCTGTCCCAGTACATGGACAATTAAAAAAAAAATACCTCACAGTCTTCCCATAAAGTTATATAGACAGCTACAATTTAAAATGAAAATAAAACAAAACAACCTTATTTTCTTTTTCAAGTTATCTTTTTTCAAACTTCCACCCACTCCATTTGAGATCAACTGAGACCAACTCAAAGAAGAGAGAATGGGATAAACAGGCTCTTCCCCGATTCTCAGAAGCCAGTTTCATTTTAGGCTTGTCGGAAGTCGAAGCTTAGTCTAGCCAAAGAAAATTTCTACAAGGACAGTCTATATAAAGGGCAATTCCACACTCTGCTCTTTTTTCTGTGGGTGAAGACAAGTCACCACTGGCAGCAGACTGGATGTGGAAAGATTAGACATTCTCTCTCCTCAATAAAGGATGTTAAGAAAGGAGAGGCCGGGAAAGAGTCCCTATTCGTGTCTCATCTCTGAGGTTTTGTGTCCAATCTCCAAGTGCAGGAGAAAGGAACCCTGAATAATTTTTCACCATGTAAGTTCCTCTTTTTGAATAATAAAGAATTGTCAGTCACCACCTCTGCCATCAGCTAATCCACTGAGAATCTATTACTTTCATCAGGAATCCTGGGCTAACCCCTCCTCCCCAACTCCCGCCCCCAAATCAAGCAACGAGGCCCTGCCAAAAAATAAAATAAAACACTTGTGTATGTGTGTGGGAGGGGAGAATACATTTAGGGGCACACAGCATTCAGGTAATTTTAAGGATCTAACACTGGCAAAAGTAACAGGGAACTACATCTGTTTCTGTTTGAGAAAAATGCTTCAGTAATATCCTGTTTCAGGAGTACTGCATGAATTCTTGGCATGCAGCCTTCAGATGATTCAGGGGTGGCTTTTTTCCTTTTCTGAGATGTAAGCGCCCGGGAGGGAGAGTACCTCACAGGCAACACCAGAGTCTGTGACACCCGGTTCAGTTCTCACTGCAGTTACTGCACTTCCTGCTGTCACTGTATCCCTTACCTTCACAGAAACACAACTGTCCCCCAGCCCAACAGCAGCACAGCTGGCCTTCACGGCTGCACCAACCCAGCTCAGCACCACTGTGAGGTCTACCACTAGAATAGAGACTTCCGCACTCAGGTAAGAACCAGAGGATGAGAGCAAATGGAGGAAACCTGCTGGTTTCTAGGCCAAACAACTAAAAGAGAAAGAAAAAGGACCCCATTGCAGACAAGGTGAGCTCAAGAAGCAGAAAGAACACAGGTATCTGACAGGCTCGGTGGCTGAAACTTAAACCTCATAAGAGGTGCCTCTTGCCCCAGAACTTCTACTTTTCCAGATGAAAGATTTTTATACATCCTGAACTTACCAGAAGTGGTAACTATGACCCAGTTGTCTGAAGAGCTATGAATATAGAAAAAGAGCGTAAGAAAAGTTTTTATCTAGGGAACATCCAAGGTAACAAGGGCCACTGCCTTGGATCTGAGCCAAGGTCAGCGTGAACAATCCTTATGCTCAAGGGCAGTCACCCCACTGCTCACCTGACTGCTCCATAGGTCTGAGATCCACCGCTGTCAACAGGTTCAAACACTCCTCACAAAGCCTCCAGCCCCAACCTCAAGCTGCAGCCTTAATTCTCATTAACACGGAAATGGCCTTCCGACTTTACACAGAGTATTTCTCACTACTCTAGTTTCCAAGGTTCCTGCGATCTGGCAAAATTAACTTAAGAACATTAATTTTTAAAAAACCATTCCACTAAATGAAATTTCGCTGCAGTGGGATATGTGGCTGACCCCTACATTGAAGCCACCTTAAAGAGAAACCAGGAGAAAAGGTCTCTAACATCAGATGCACATCTGCATTTGCCCCAATGTTTATCCTCCATCCAAATGTCCTCAACACTAAAGCCTGCAACAAAGTAATGTTCCCCATCAAAGTCAAAAAAGACAAGACACCAGGCTCCTTCCTCTATTTGCTACTTCTCATCTTTCTCCTACTGCTTGATGCAATGCCCTCTAAACAAGACTTCCCTTAGCATCCAGGCAAACAGAAGGAGGAAAAGCAATCCTGCTTGTCAGCTTCTACTATGAGATCGAATGGCAGCTCCGGAGCTCAATAAAATGCTTTGTGTGTGGCAATGACACATCCAGGGCCCAGTGGATCTGCTGATATTCAGGCCTACAGATAGGCCCTGCCACTGCCACTTATGAACTGTCCTGTGGTAAATGGGGAACTTAAAGGGAAAGACAAACACATGTACTCTCTGGCTTTCCCTCTCTGCTGGCAAGTGGTTCTGCATCTCTCTCCCCAATTCACTTGTTTGGTACTAAAATGAGGAAGATTATGTGCCTCACTATTTTTTTTTTAAAGATGTATTTCTCCCAGCCTACAGACAGATGATAAGTACCGGTAGTAACCTGAGTGTATGAAGAGCTAAGGTACATGGAAAAAGAGCACAGAAAAGATGAGAAGCAAAAGGCAAGTTTTTATGGGAGATGGACAATCACAGAGAGAGTAAAACGATGCTTAGACTTGAAAATCCTACTTTTAAAAATCCAGGTAAATTACTGCCTTAGAGAGTGTGTGTGTGTGTGTGTGTGTGTGTAGGAAGAGGATTGCCTGTAGGAACTGCTGCCCCCAGCAACAGCAAAGGAGGAAATCCCCTACCAGAAGATGCACCGTTACATAAGAGCACAAGTTCAATCACCACACCCCAGAGAATGGCGGGGAAACCAAAGTGCCAGCCTGCATCTGTAACACCTCATTCTACCTTTCTTTCTCTTATATCTAACCAAAGTTTCGATTTGGGAAGGCAGGCCTCAGTAAGGCAAACTGTGCTATCTGACAGTGACTTCACTCTCACTGAGCTCCCTGGGACTTGCTCATGTCTAGTTGACTAGATGAAGATTTGTTTCATCTGCCATTTCTACTGAAGTACCCAAAAAATCACTGTAAAAAGGAAGTTCTATTTATCCAGCCTCAAACCAATACTGTCTTCTGTTTAACTGACCGCAAAAGATCCTCAAGCAGCAAATCACCATTAATGGAAGCTAACAACATAAACTAAAATGTCTTAAAGACTGGAGTTCCAAGCAAGCATAGCTGGATCCTGTCTTATTCATTGCAGTGACCCCAATACCCAGCACAGTGCCTGGTATACATTCTGTAACACATAAATACTCCTGAGTACTTAATGAAATAAATAAATGTTATCCAAACATACCACAAGTATGTACCTTGGAGAAAGAGGAATGCTCAGAGTCTGAAAAACAGCATGAAGAAGTGTTTTAAGATAATTCAAGAAAGATTCCAGTTTCAATTTTACCAAAATGTAAACAAACTAGCAACTAGGAGTATAATCTAGTAGTTCAGAGTGTGGACTCTCTACCACTAGCTACTTTTGTGACCTAGGCAAGTTATTTAACGTGTCTGGCTTTAGTCTCAACTGGAAAAGTGGCCATAATGACAATGTCTACTTCAAAAGTCTGCTATAAGACAGATTAAGAAAGCAGTGAGGCCCAGCAGCTCACTTATACCTAACATAATGAATTTTAAGGCCTCTCACCTTAAAGCCAAGGTGAGAGGACTGCTTGAGGTCAGGAGTTTGAAACCAGCCTGCACAAGAGTGAGACCCCATCTCTACAATAAATAGAAAAATTATCCTGGCATAGTGCGGAGTGCCTATAGGGGGCTGAGGCAAAAGAATTACTTGAGCCCAGGAGTTAGAGGTTGCTAGGAGCTAGGTTGAAGCTTCTGCACTCTAACAGGGGTAACAGAGTGAGATCCTGTGTGCCACACACACACAAAAAACGTAAAGCTCTTAGCACAAAGGTTGGTACACAATAAAGTCTTCAAGAACTCTTCCATAGCATTATTATTGTTGTTGCTTGGTTAAATACCTTCTTTACTGAGGTGCATACATATCCTCCAAACTCTGAAATTTTTTATTTCTGATTGAATATGCATTTAATTAAAAATGCAAAGCTCAGACAACTCACAATTCAGTGCCAAGCACATGTCTCTACTAGTCTCCACTAGATGGTGACAATCTGGGTGTGGAATTCCCAAAACTGAAAAGGTGTTGTGTGTGCATCATTCATACACACAGATAATATTTTTTTACGACAGAGGGATGAAAACAGCAAGAAATGAATTAGCCCCTGTTAAGAGTAGAAAGATACAATCCTGTGTAGATCTACAAAGGGAGTAAATACCTGAGGTCTAACTGAACTGGGTAATCTTACTGCACCTCTGTACAGAGCACACACATCCATTTAGCAAGAGTAACAAAGCCCAGCATGTCGCCTGCCACTGTGAGAAAATTCCTGTGGGAACAGCAGCATTAGGCCTCTTTGCCCAGACCCAGACTTCCCTCTAACCAGCCAAAGACTTAGTTTTGACGCCTCTTTAATCCTGAGTTTTGCTGTCCTCATAACCATCTGCCCCTCTTAAACTTGTTAAGGTAACTTATTCCACTTATGCTGCGGGAGAGTTAAGTCCACACTAAGATTTGGAGTCTCTAAAAATAAACAGTAAAAAAGAAAGACTAATGTACACATACACTTTTTTAAAAAGACGTGATTTCGGTGAGTTTCAGCCCAGTTAATGAGAAAGTTTTTGAGATTAAAGAGCAGACGACGGGAGGGAGCTCCAGCAAGCTCCCGTGCTCACACGCACACGCGGGCTCCGAGACTTCCTCAGGAAATCCACCTCTGCTAAACCAGCCCTGCCCCAGCGCAGGACCTGCAGCTTCACTCAGCTTGAAGGAGTAACAGAATAAAACGGGCCTCTGCCTACCTCCTCCGCAACGACCCCGCAAAGTATCCGATCTCCCCGCGCTGCTTGGGCAGCGACGCAGGACAGCGCGCCCCGGCCTGCGGGTCACGATGCTCCTGGACGCAAAGCAGCAGTCCGTCCTCCCCGGGCCGGGGTACAGCCCACACCGCCGCCCAGCACTACCGCCGGGCCGGCCCGGGCCACGCCACCGCAGGGCTCCCGGTGGCGCTGCTCGCGGCCGGCACACAGCCGGCCGGCGCGGAGAAGCGCTGGGAGCAGCCGGAGACGGCCCAGGCTCCGGTCAGCGCCCCTCCTCCGGGCGGTGCGCACTTACCCTGAGCCCCTGACAGCCGGCCCGGAGCGCAAGTGACACAATGCCGGCCCGGTAGCCCCCTGGCCGCAGTGACAACTCACCCGGGGAGCAGGCAGAGACCTCCGGGAGGGGGGCGCTCCTAGCTTCCACGCCACCGTATCCGATCCGCCGCCTGTGCTCGCCCGCAGCCCTTTCGGGTCTAGGCGAGGCCCCGTGTGCCCTTGTCTGCCTAGCGCTGGCCGGCACTGCAGAAGGAGGAAGCAGGCGGGAGGGAGGGAGGCGGCGAGGCGGTCGCCGGTCTCGGAGAATGGAACCCGGCGGCGGTAGCTCCCGCGTCACTGTCCCAGCTGTACTGTGAGGGCGGGGGAGGCCCGCGGAGGAAGGGGGAGGGGAATTGGGCGGGAGAGGGGCGGAGCCAGACGCACACGCAACTTGCGCCAGCGTCGCGCTGCCGTGACTGCCCCGCCGGGAGGCCCCACACGCACGCGTCGCGGCCCGGGCTGTGCGCCCGCAGGAGGTAAAACGGCTGTGGGGGGGGCCTTAAAGGGACAGTCGCGCCTACTGAGCTGCAGTGAACCCGGCGGTGGCATCGGCTCCCTCGAAATGCGCCGCGTTAGCAGGGCGCTCTCCAGTTCGTTTAACATTATGATTATTTGGATTATCTGCAAAGGATGAATTGCTGTCAAGTTTCTTAGGCTCTTTGACTCCTGTTGCCTTGTTAGCAATGGAAGCGCTGGCCCAATCTATCTCAGAAGCGGCTTATTATCGCCCTATTAAGCTGTACTCCTCACACTACGGTTTGCAGCCTGCTAACCTTATAATTGTCCCCAGGGAGCGGGTGGATATAAAAATGCATATTCAGGGCCCCTCCTACAGCCAATCTGATTCGGTAAATCTAGATTCAGACAGGGAATCTTTTTTAATAAGCATTCCCAAGTGATCCTTAAGTATTCTCAAAGCACTAGACAGATCTGAGGTTGAAAAAACTGGATTTCAAGGCGAGAACTAGCAGAGCTAGAAACCAGCCACACTTCTTTGTTTCCTCCTCCTGAGGGCTTTGCTAACATATACCGTGTGAACAGTTTGTGCACTGTATGGCTACGTCATTTATTAGTGGACCTAGCGGAAATGTCCTTGTGTGTTTATGAAGCCGTGGCAACTGGGAAAAAAGAGGAAAAAACAAACGAAAGGGAAGAAAGCAGACATGGACTGTGACTCTCTCTCTTTGTGCCTGTCTCACAGGTGCTAAATAAATGCTGAGGCCCTCCTACTTGAAAACCAGTGGCAGAGTCTACCTTTCGTTCAACCCACAGACTTCTATCTTGGCTACAGCTAGGGTCACACAGTCCTCTTCTAGACACTCTTTGGATGCCCCCTCAGGGCCTCTCACCAGGCTTAGTTTTAGCAGGCAAGCGTTCAGAACAGCACTGTGAATTAACAGGGCACATCCTTGAAGTAGCTCAAAACAGGCCTGCAGAGTGCTCCTCCCTCTTGTACACACACCCATCCCCAAGAGAATTCCTCCCTTCTGGGCTCCACAACTGCCTGTGACCTGTTGCTACCTTTTTTTCATAAACCTATCCTTGCTCTGCCTTCTTTCTTTCATGCCTTCCTGGAGATTCCCTGGAGAAGATGGAGGGGAAGCTTTTGCCCATTTCCCTCCCTCTATTGGGGCTGCACTGCCCAGCCCACTACCCAGCCCACTATGGGACTGAAAAGAAAACATCAGAACTGCCTGAGTCTGCAACAGAGTTCAGCAAAAGCTGTGTGAACACCCCATGCAGACCCTAGGCTCAGGAAGGGAACAGGAGAGAAGGAAGCAAGGGCAAAGGGTAGAGAAAGAATTGGACAAGACAAAGAGAAAGAGAAAAAAGTGGGCAGCACCTGTGGCTCAAAGGAGTAGGGTGCCGGCCCCATATGCCGGAGGTGGTAAGTTCAAACCCAGCCCCGGCCAAAAACTGCAAAAAAAAAAAAAAGAGAGAGAGAGAGAAACAGGAGATGGTGCAGGTCAGATCAGCCATTAAAGCAGCTGAGTCCTAGGCTAAGCACTGTAGTCAGTTTGGCCACCAATAGGCTTTATGATTTCATGCAAGACCTGCCACCTCTCACCTTGAAAAATCTCTTCTGAGTCCCTATGCAGGTCTGTGCATCACTACCTAAAAGTCCTCCCCCAATCTCCCAGCATCCACAGAAAGAAATCAAACTCATGATCAAGGACTGTAGCCAGTGCTGTCCAAATCCTCTCCGTCCCTCCTCATACCCCACACGCCAGTCTCCCCAGTTCACCTGCTGGTCTCTAACAAGCCACTGTTGTCATAGCTCAGTCCCATGCCACCATGCCCATGCTGTTTCATCTACCTGGAACACCTTCCCCATTTACCCTTTACAACCTTCCCAAAGCTTCTTCCATTGCACTTCGGGTGAGCCTCACTATGGCATTCATTTCCTCTTGCTTTGTACTGCCAAGGTAAAGGTGAATCTCGTTTGTAAATACTTGCTCACCAGCCTTTCCTCTCCCATTTTCCCTTCCTTCCTGAGCTTCTGCTGGCCTCCTTTGTAGTGAGCAAAAGCCCCTGTTACATTCTGCTTATGGCCTCTGCTCTTCTCACCTGCAAAAAGGGGGTGGTGCTTCCTGGCCTAGGGTAAATATTATTTTTATGCCATCGAAGAGATTTCCCAAGATGAGGATTAAGAATAATTTAACCAGGGCTGGGTGCGGTGGCTCACCCCTGTAATCCTAGCACTCTGGTAGGCTGAGGCAGGTGGATTGCTTCAGCTCAGGAGTTCAAGACCAGCCTGAGCTAGAGTGAGACCCCATCTCTACTAAAAATAGAAAAACTGAGATGAGAGGATAACTTGAGCCCATGAATTTGAGAATAACATAGCATGCTACCAAGGACAGCAAAGTGAGACTTTGTCTCAAAAAAAAAAAAGAAAAAAGAATAATTTAGCCAGGCTTGGTGGTATTAGTCTTTCTGTGGCTCTAGTAGATCTGGACATTCATTAAGCAAAGAAGAGAACTCTCTTGTTTTTCTGATCCTGTTAAAACATTCCTTCCAGGTTATAGAAAAGGACCTTTTACAAGATCTCCAGCAGATGACCTTTGATCTCTGTCATAGCACACCCTCCACCTCCTGAGCTACAGCTGCACCACACCCTGAATTGCTTTAAAAAAGGCCCCTGACCCTAACTCTGCACTGCCGACATTTTCCATTTTTGCTGCAGATGCTCTTCGTAAATCTCTGCTATTAACTCTACTTGGCCTGGTCCTTTGCAGCACCTTTCCACCTTTGACATCTAACAGGTGGCACACACCTGTAGTCCCAGCAACTTTGGAGAGTGAGGAAGGAAGATCTCATGAGCCCAGGAGTTTGAGGCTATAATGTGCAATGATCATGCCTGTCAATGGCCACTGCACTCCGGCCTGGGCAATATAGCAAGACCCCATCTCTACAAAATAAAAATTAATAATAAAGTGTATAATTGTACACCCATTGAATTACACAATTCAGAGATTTTCAGTATATTTATAGAGTTGTGTAGCCATCACCACAATTTTAGAACATTTTCATGACCCCAGAAAGAAACTCTACCCATTAGCAATCACTCCCCATTTCCTCCCTCCCCTATCTCTTGCCCTAGGCAATCAGTAATCTCCTTTTAGTTTCTATAGATTTGCCTGTTCTGAACACTCCATAGACAGAATCATACAATATGTGGCCTTCATAATTGTTTTTTTGTTTGTTTGCAGTTTTGTTTTTTTTTTGTGGCAGGTTCGGGGCTGGGCCTGAACCTGCCACCTCCAGCATATGGGGCCGGTGCTCTACTCCTTTCAGCCACAGGCATCGCTCTTTTTTTGTTTCTTATACCTAACATAATGAATTTTAAGCCCAGAGCTAATTTTTTTTACTTTCGCTTATGTATTTAGACCCTGCCTTAGTTTAAAAGGACTTAAGATGGCTCTTCAGGCTCATATTCCTGGGTTTTCCAGATTTCCAGCACAAATCTGAATACCCTAAATCTAGTCCCTAGAAAATGGCATAGGGATTAGATTGGTACCAGTTGGTAGTTAAGTGTCAAGAGATCCTGGCACATGAGACTTTTAAGTGCTAAGAGTAAATCAGTCCTGGGATGAGTCCAGAATGAGTTGAAAAGTCAGGAGGCATGCTATTTATTCTCACCCTCCCAGGAATCCAACAAGGAGCATGCCTTTATCACTTGTAGGCAGGACAGAGGAGTTTGACTCTCTTAAAGTGAGAGAAAAAGTTCAAAATAAACACATGCTATCTCTGTTGCTGCAGTTATTACATATGTTAGCAGTAGTGATAGCTACTATTTATAGAGCACCTATTGTGTACCAGGTACTTGGTAGGGACTTCTTTATACATGTAACCTCCAATTTTTGGCAACAATCCTCTAAGTTAGCTACCATTGACACCATTTTACCCATGAGGCTCAGCAAGATTTTTGTGACTTATCAAAACCACAAAGTATGTATGTTGCAAAACCAGAACTCATTCCTGTTTGTCTGTTTCAAAGATCACACTTTTCCAAATAAACCATAAGGCTCCTCCTACCCACCCCCCAATAAAAACTAGTAAGTAATTTCCCAAATTGTGCTTAGATATCTCTTGATCTTTTTTAAAGTGCTTTTTTGTACACCAACTCATTTTATCCTCACAACATCCCCATAAAATGAAGAGACATTATCATCTCCAATTTTGCCTATAAGGAAGTTGAGGCATTGTGAGGTAACTCACTTGTCCACGCTCATACAGGAATTAGCATGGAGGTAATATTTCAATTCGAGATTCTTTGGGCAGCTTTCAAAGACTCAAGAAAGTAAACCCAGTTGACCCCAGGGGAAGTGGAAGTAGTTAGGCCACTCTTACCAGAAGGTCCCAGATAGGTGGGCTATGCAAGGCAAGCCGAGCTGGAGTTAAGGGGCAGCTACCACCCTAGAAGAAGATCTTCAGCTCAGGTGGTTATCTGAATATTTGAGCCTACACCATTATCCTTCCTTGGATCTTGTCAGGAACCTGTGAGAGCCAGGTTTGGTGGCCTAATCCTTTTGGCCACTGGTCAGAGGCTCAGAGCTCAGACATGGATTACCTACAGCAGCAGCTATGCTTCCTTGCTTCCTCCATCCCTGATCCCAGTCCTCAAGAAAGTATGCAGGCAGGGGAGAGGGAGAGGAGACAGGAGGAGAGAGAGAGAAAGAAGAAAGAAAGGACGGAAGGAAGGAAAGAAAAAAAGAAAAGAGAAGACTCGGCACCTGTAGTTCAAGTGGCTAAACTGCCAGCCACTTACACCAGAGCTGGCAGGTTGGAGCCCAGCCCAGGCCTGGCAAACAATCAATGACAACTACAACCAAAAAATAACCGGGTGTTGTGGGGGGTGCCTGCAGTCCCAGCTACTCAGGAGGCTGCCGCAAGAGAATCGCCTAAGCCCAAGAGTTGGAGGTTGCTGAGAACTGTGATGCTACGGCACACAGCTCACAGCAATGGTAGAACAGGGCGACAACTTGAGGCTCTGTCTCAAAAAAAAAAAAAAAAGAAAGAAAGAAAAGAAAAGAGAAAGGAAAAGGAAGAAAATAAGCACTTAAGCACTTAAAGCTGCCCAGTCAGCAGATGTGTGTAAGAGGACAATCCAGTCCTCCTGCTTTTCTGAAACTGAAGCACTGAAACGTTTTTGCCAGCATTTTTGTCCCTAACATAGACTGGGTAAGCTGGTTAAAAACATTGGCCCATTTTTCACATAAGAAAAAGCCCAAGGGGCGGCGCCTGTGGCTCAAGGAGTAGGGCTCCAGCCCCATATACCAGGGGTGGCGGGTTCAAGCCTGGCCCCAGGCCAAAACTGCAGGAAAAAAACAAAATCCTTATGATTATGTCTCTAACACAAATAATGGTTTGTCGGATATGACACCAAAAATACAAATGACTGAAGAAAATATAAATTGTACTACACAAAAATTTAAAGAAAAAAAAGAAGAAAGAAAGAAAAAGAAAAAGCCCAGGTAGAAAGGGAGCATCAGCCTGCTAAGTCCTCAGACGGTGACCCCAGTGAAAGAAGAATGAATTGCAGATCCTCCACCCCATGGTTCCCTGTCAGCTAATAACCTGCTAGTCCTCCCTGCCCTTCACCCAGGGAAGGGGGGAACTGGAAACAGGTATAGCCTGAGGCCTTTCTAGGCAGCCAGCCTATCACCTCCCTCCCCCACTGCTCCTTTGATGCTGCATTCCCTTGGAGACATTCTTCCACTGAGCTGCCCTAATGGATCATTTTCAATTGATTCAATGGTGAAAAGAGAGGGCTGTATGATTGACCCTGCCAGCTCTTACTGCCAGTGGATGGAAGAATGGAGGTGCTCCTCTTTCAGACTGCCTGGGAGGCAGGTGCAGGGCTATGAAGCTCTGGCAGTCGGTGTACCTCAGCAGAGCTCTTGACTCCAGAACCTGTTTTCTGACCCACGAGGCTCAGGCCCATCTTTGGGCTGGCCAGGGATGGGACACCTTGGTCATAACTCAGGGTATTTTGAAGGCATCTATGGCAGAACCCAAGGTGCAGTTTTAGCCCTAAGAGCTCATATAATGGCTCTGCGCCTGTAGCTCAAGCAGCTAAAGCTCCAGCCACATACACCAGAGCTGGCGAGTTCAAATCCAGCCTGGGCCTGCCAAACAACAATGACAACTACAGCCAAAAAATAGCTAGGCGTTGTGGTGGGCACCTGTACTCCCAGCTACTTGTGAGGCTGAGGCAAGAGAATCACTTAAGCCCAGGAGTTGGAGGTTGCTGTGAGCTGTGATGCCACCACACTGTATCCAGGGTGACAGCTTGAGGCTTTGTCTCAAAAAAAAAAAAAAAAAAAAAGAGCTCATGTAGTGAGAATAAGATGGGTCAATCAGGCTAGGGCCTTCACGACACAGCTGGTCTAGTTGGTTTAGGTTCCACGTGACTTCTCCTCATGTCTTCCATTCTTGTTGTTTTGTAAATTCACCTTTAACCTAAAAGTATATATCTTGAGTAGTTTAAGGTGATTGATTTAGGAAATTAACTTTTTTTTTTGAGACAGAGTCTCACTTTGTCACCCTCGTTAGAGTGCTATGGCATCTTGGCTCACAGAAACCTCAGACTCTTGAATTCAAGCAATCCTCTTGCCTCAGCCTCCCAAGTAGCTGGGACTATAGGTGCCTGCCACAATGCTGGGCTATTTTTTAGAGATGGGGTCTCACTTTTGCTCAAGCTGGTCTTGAACTCGTGAGCTCAGCCAATACACCTACCTTGGTCTACCAAGTGCTAGGATTACAAGCGTGAGCCACCATGCCTGACCAGGAAATTAACTTTTAAACTAGAATGTTTGGGGTGATGGGTTATGCTGGTTATTGTTATTTAAATTAAGGGTTAATATGGTTTTTGCCTTGAACTTGTATGTATAAGACTGTGATTTTGGAAGCTGAAGAGCAGAACATATTTGAAAGACTTCTTTTGCTATTCTCCAGAACTGCTGGCCTTCTTATAGGACCTAATCCCCCTCTCTACATTTGGCTGACAGTGACAGGCAACCAGACCCTCTTCATCTGGTAACAACCCCAAGCATGTTAATCAATTCCCTAATCACACAAAAAAGCTCCAATGTATTGAGTATGTACCTATATGCCAGGTACTGTGCTAATGGTTTACATTTATGATCTCATTTAATCCTTGCAGGAACCTATAAATGGGCATTAATACTATTATCTCTATTTTTCTTATGAAGAAACTGAGATACAGAAAGTTTATAAGGTCAAGGCCACAGTTACTAAGTAGCAGGGCCAGGACTGCCTTCTTCTTAGGGAATACAACTCTGATTTGCACTATAAAAAGTAAATGTGAATTTTTTTTTTTCTTTTTAGGCTAGTCAAGTAAAGCAGTGAGAGTGAAGAAGAAACAGAGGAATCTGTAACTGGTTGTGATAAATTAGTTATAAACATCACTGCACTCAGACTAGCCAGTAAACGTGATTTTTAAAAGGAGACCAGAGCCAGTTACCTGCAGTTGTATGCTGGAGCCTGCTCATATTGTCTCTCAAGACCCAATTGTAAGAGTTCCAAGATTTTTGTGAACAAGTTATTAAATACAGCCTTTATTGAAAATTAAATTGCATATGTAAAATTAAATTATAATTTTTCAAGTAATGCTCAAAACTTACCACTTCCTACTTATTTTACTGCATCATACCCCATGCTTTCAAGTTTATTTTCATCTATTATATGTGTATAGTGAAAATACTATGTACTATCATGCTCCTTAGCATCTCTTCCTGCATCCACATTCAGCAACATCACATTGATAGCTTGAAATCACACACGGTCACCACTGAAATTAGCAAACACTATAAATCAGCCTCCACCCCCAGAACAAATTGTTAAACACAACTGAAATGTGAAACATCTACAAATGGGAAACTGAAAGCTTCTAGCTCATGTCTGTAGAAGCCAAAGAATAGGAATAGCAGAGGAGATGAACCCAGCACTGGTCGCCCAGAGTTAGCTAAGCTCACCTACAAAGCCAGTAGTCTGAGTGAGTCTCCCCAGGAGGCAGCCAGATCCCAAGAAACTCTACATTTAACAGGCAAGGTGGGTCCACAGGCCCAGTGAGAAACATTTAATCCCCAAAAGTGTATTGGTTGGTTCCATCTACCTCCACTAAGGTATATAAGATTTCTTTCTTTGTTTGTTTTTTCTTTTTTTTCTTTTGCTCTTCTCTCTCTCTTTTTCCATTTCCCTCAAGGAAGCCCACCTGGAAGAAGCCACTGGTCCAGAGTCCCTTGTGAATGCCTGGCCTCTAGTGGTGG